>JAOWBN010220683.1:0-13231 GCA_028565015.1 Pinguicula moranensis | reverse complement strand
TCCTCTTGTATATATATTTATATACGATGAATTGTCGACAATCACATTCATTCAATTAATGTTAATACTATTTATCACTATTCAATATTATTCAATACTATTCAATATTATTTTACATAAATATTATGTCTGTCATCGCCAAAATTCTTGGTATTCAATAATCGATAACAATTCAGAATTTGTTTCTTAATTATTCATGTTGCATATTTAAAATCTTGTAAGCGTAAGTGCAGCCAATCATAACGAGTTTTTGGAAGTATCACCATTTTCTGGTGATCATATCTTTCTTTGAGATTTTTCCAAAGATCTGCAGGATCTTTTATAGTGGGGTATTCTGTCTTGATTCCCTCATCAATATGGTGACGAAAAAATATCATGGATTTTGCCTTATCTTGTCCAGACACTTTATTTTCATCTTTTATGGTGTCTCCGAGACCCATAGCATCTAGATGGATTTCCGTATAAAGAATCCATGACAAGTAATTTTTTTTCGTGATATCCAAAGCCACAAATTCAAGTTTGGAAAGATTAGACATTATAACAATAATTAACTAACTTTACCTCAGCAGGAATGTTAACACAGTTGTAGAGTCGTGCTGATAACGTGTTATGAACTAATTAATAAATTATGTAAATAAAGTAAGGAATTTGATACGTGCAAATGAACTATAAAGAATAAATGCAAGTTTTTTTTCTCAATTTCTTTCTTCTCGGCCTTCGTTTTTCTTCTCTCATTTTCTTCTCCTCTTGTATATATATTTATATACGATGAATTGTCGACAATCACATTCATTCAATTAATGTTAATACTATTTATCATTATTCAATATTATTCATCATTATTCAATATTATTTGACATAAATATTATATCTGTCATCGCCAAAATCCTTGGTATTCAATAATAGATAACAATTCAGAATTTGTTTCTTAATTATTCATGTTGCAATCTTTCTCTTGCCTTCACCATTGTCCCAATTTCCATCAAGTGGCCCACGACTGTCAATTTGGTCGGAAAGAAAAGAAAAGAAGAGGGCCCCAAATGAAAATTATTGTCCAATTAAAATATTATTTTTTAAAGAACAAAATTTCTCAATCTCGATTTCTTTTATAGATAACCTTGAAAGTTGCTCATGCATAAATATTAAATCTTTTCACCAAGAGAATAATGAGAAATTTAGGGGTAGACAATCGGGATTCGAGATCAGGTATGTCTAAATTCTGGTCCCGACCCGAATTATGTTCAGGACCGGTTTTCCGGTACTGATCCCGACCAAGGCCCGCAATCCCGAAAATTTTCGGGACTGCTGGACTCGGGACAACCCGAGGTCCAAAATATTATTATTTTTATTTTTAATTTTTTTCAGTATTTGTTTTTTGGAGTACCGGTGGTGACTATTTGTCGACTAGTCCACAGGGGTCACGCCGAGCCGACTCTCCTGGCGGACCAGGCCAACGGCTGACTGGGCAAGCCCTATCATAAAATCGAAGTTTGGCCCCAACATCTGCGTCTGGTGGGAGTCGAACCCACAACCCTCTCGCTTTTATAGGTTTTTCAGTATTTTTTAAATATTTTTTAATTTTTTTTTATGAATCGGGATCGGGTTGTCCCGAAGCCTGATCCCAACCCAAATTTTTTTCCCATCTTTCCAAAACCAATATCAATCTGAAGGTTTTTTGGACTGAGGCCCAAAATTCTAAAATTCTATCAAAAATTGGGCCTCGAGTTATCCCGAGGCCCGATCCCACCCGTAGAGAGATCGTAGGTGAGTAATTGGAAAATAAGAGTAATTACTCTACCGTACTATAGAGTTGAAGTTTGGGTACACTTTTAAAACTCATAACACACTCTTGTTTAAAGAAACTTTGCACTTTTTTATTTTTATGGAAAACGGGTCTTCTGCGACCACATGCTTCTACTTCTCACAACTCAATTACATTTTGACATCTTTTGGATAACAACAGCTTCCACATCCATGGTCACCGAATCTCCACACCTGTTTTTCTCCATCCATTTGATCTTATCCGTTATTGTTCTTTTGCATTAAACCTTAAAATTGTTCTCAGGGCAGAGCTGGAAATATAAATGGGGAGAGGAGGAGAGTTTTTTTAAGAACAATTTTTTTGGGAACCCAAAATAATTTTGAAAAAAAAAAGTGTATATAATTATATATATATATTTTTCAGGTAAGTATATATATATATATATATATATATACCTATCAAAAAAATATATTTTTTTTTTTTAAATTCAATATAAAAAAAAATTGGGGATCATGGTCTCTCCAGACCCCCTAGTTACACCACTGATTGTTCTACTGACATTGACACTCTTTATACGCAAGGGGGAGCAAGGATACAAGTTCCGAGGGACAAAAAAATGGATGATAACAAATTTAAGGTGGCCCCAAAAGAAATTTATATATAAAAAAATCTACATATAATTTTATTTTGAAAAAAAATTAATATACCTCTAATTTTTTCTTCACAAAACTGGATGGGGTGGGTGAGGTGGGGCATGGCCAACATAGGCCCCAATCTCTGCCTCTCTTGTTTATAGGGGCAAAATTTAATATGTCGAAAGCGTTTTTGTTTGCTCTTCTTCTAGGCAACCAGTCATGTTGGACTGTTCGGGCAGCACTGATTGCATTCATCCATATATATATAAACGCATCTTAAGAACCTAATGAATATGATATAAAAACCTTGAGGAGCTTGATACCGAATCCAGAAGCAAGTAACCATTGAAAATGGAGCTTGTCGAAGATGTTGTGATTGTTGGTGGTGGAATTGCTGGATTGGCCACATCTTTAGGACTTCACAGGTACTGTACTACTAACAACAAGCATCTGAAAAATATATCTTGTTTTTTTTTTCAAACTTAATTGTGTGAATATTCGCAAGTTTACTGGTTTTGACATGATAGATTGGGAATCCGGAGTTTGGTTCTGGAGTCAGCGGAGAGCATGAGAACCACAGGATTTGCTTTCGGTATGTGGAGCAATGCTTGGCGGGCGGCAGATGCTCTGGGCATAGGAGATATCCTTCGTGCCAAGAGTAGTAAGATTCACGAGTAAGTAAGCACTTTCATATCATAAGATCAGGGACACGGAATCAGAATTTAATTGATGGCAACTTAATTCTTACTCACTGCAGCTTTGTATTCACATCAGTCAATTCTGGTCTTACAATCTCCGAGCTGTTGCTGGGAGCAGAAGAGTTAAAGTAAGTCCCCAGGCGTTGGAGAGTTTCGCCAGAAAGATGAGTTCTTCTTCTAAGTTTTTTTTTGATGTTTCAGGGGTGACCGTGAGGTCCGATGTGTGTATAGAAACTTGCTTCTTGAAACCCTGGGAAATGAACTCCCAAAGGGTACCATTAGATATTCTTCTAAGGTGGTCCAGATAGAAACTGATGACCATCTCAAGATTATTCACCTTGCTGACGGGACCATCATAACAACCAAGGTAAGAAGATAGTGAAGCATATACAATGACAAACACCGCACATGTATCTAATCACGTCTATGCCAATTTTTTGTGTTTGTCTATGATGATGAGTAGGTGTTGATTGGGTCTGATGGCGTTTACTCTGTGGTGGCCAAGTTTCTTGGGTTTAGCCCTCCGGCTTTGGTTGGCCGGACGGCGGCTCGTGGTTATGTCTATTACGAGGCTGGTCATGGGTTCGGACCAAAATTCATGCACTTCTTTGGAAAAGGAGTCAAATTTGGGATCACACCGGTAGATGACAAAGCACTATATTGGTTTTTTAACTTTATTACGGATTCACAAGGTACGCAATTCGGGTAATTCGTTAATTTTAAATTATATTGTAGAATTCTTTTTAATAAAAATAAGATTTTAACCTAAAAAAATTGTATTATAACCTCGATAAAGTAATACCAGATTTAAATAAAAATAAAATAAAAAGGTTCCATCAAATGTACAAACTAATAATTCATTATTCACATATATATATACTTAATATATTAAATAAGAAACCCTGACGGATTGGACGAGTGGGGGAACACCTGACCTTGGTATTTGCCTAGAGTTCAGGAGTTCGAATCCCTCCCAACCCATTGGGAGTTACAAAGTGTCAGGGTCACGACCGCGGGTCTGAAAATACTCCTCTTCAGCCCGAGATTTAACCGATCATTGATTGAGGGTCGCTAGAGCATGGCCCCGTGGATTAGTCGGATGTTCCGACGCCCGTATACCATGGTTATCAATATATATATATATTACATAAGAAAATCTTAATAAAATATTATTTTCATATTATTTTTTTACTTATAATATTTCTATGATGTGGACCCAAGCCGATCACCAAACTTTTGTCAACCCTTTGGTGGTAAATTTATTAACTAATGTTTTATTTTCATATTATTATTTTTATTAACAAGTTAATATCTCAATTAAATAATAGATTTTATTGTATAAATCTTCCTCTAGTATCGACAATAGTGTATCATAAAATGTGACAGCTGACAAAGAACTGGAAGACGACCCATCCAAGTTGAAGCAATTCATCCTCCGCAAGCTCGGCAAAGTCTCGGATCAGGTGCGCGAAGTATTCGAGAAAACGGATCTCAAATACATCTCCTGCGCCCCTTTACGGTACCGACGTCCCTTTGAGCTCCTCTGGGGCAACATATGCAAAGACAACGTATGCGTAATCGGAGATGCGTTGCATACCATGACACCGGACCTCGGACAAGGCGCGTGCTGCGCGATGGAAGACAGCGTGCTTCTCGCGAGATTCCTGGGCGAGGCGATGAAGGCGAAGGGGAACGATGAAACGCGGAGGATAAAAAACGGGCTGGAGAAGTTTGCAAAGGAGAGGAGATGGAGATGTTTTGATCTTATGATCACGGCCTATGTGGTGGGTTGGGTCCAGACGAGTGATTGGTTTGTCGTGAATTTCGTGAGGGACAAGATCATTGCGAACTACTTGACTCAGATCATGATCAATAAGTGTTTGTATGATTGTGGAAAACTCACAAGCTCCTCCTGAGCAACAGGGACGATGTTGTTGTGGATTGAATTAGTAGTAATGTTTGGTTTGACCAAATGAATTTATCAACGAAATGTATGGTTGCATTTTCAATTTATTTTTAGTTTATCTTGAACTCATCGATTGTGATATTCATACAAAGAGCATTTAAACAAGGATAACCAAAACGACTTTGATTAATCGAGTTTCAATAAAACTACGATGAGCCTCGGGCTCATGTTGTCTATACTCCACTAGACACTGAAGAATGGAAGATGGTACAAAAATGAGAAAAGATCTATGGGTTAGAATGAACCAGTCCGCAATTCGAGAGACAAATTGTATATTTCTTTTTGGATTTCAACAAATGAGAATAAGAATTATGTGTATTGAATACGTCTTATTTATAAGGAAAGATTAGAGTTCAACACTAATTATGGTTATAGAATCCTATCATAATAAGGACTCTCAATATTAGGTCATTAATAAATAATTATCCTAATTAATTCAATTAAACTAAAAACATTTTTGTTTAACAGCTCCCACTCGTCTACATAAGCCGTACTACAAAATACAATTTTCAAAATCTTTCGATGCTTCATACGAGAAATAAGTCGTGCGACCATAAAGAAATTAACAGTGTCATATTAAGTCATTATCTAACTAACATGACCCTAAATTCTCTCCACATCACCGATAGCTATGTATTCATTTAACCTATTCAATATTTGATTACATACTTAATGTAATCGTCATGACAAATATGGTGAGGCTAGACAGATTGTTCTTTAAACACTAATGACCATCCAACTCGACTATTTTCCTAGCATGGTCCATTGGACTATATAGATCCTAACCCTTGAATGACATACTAAAGTAGCATCATCAAGCCTCAGCTTCAAGTCATAGCTCTAAGTTAAAGAGTAACATCTGAGTGGACAAAAGTATATCCGTGTGATCATACAATGACAATCAGGGATTTTTTTTTGTCATTTTCACAATGGTCGATCTATTTGCATGCACGGTATGATATGTGTGTCATGGCATGTCTCCCACTTAGGTGAACATGTCACTTACTTATGCCATGCGAATCGTTGCCTTTAATAAATACAATTAGTCTTTTATCCTCTACATTCGGCTTTAAAACTTTAATGTGAAAACCCAAAAATTTCACATTTAATTCACTTAGAATCTCATTTCAAACCTACTGAAGCGACTGTCCAGAATATTTATGAGTCTCATGTTTCATGCTATACAAGCATTAGAGCGATTACCCGTGTGATAGGACCAGTCATAAAGCTTTGTGACATTTATTGTGTCTTATTAATTGATTACATACACTAAAATAATGCTCAATGAAAAGAAAAATGTCAATTTCATAATCAAATGTTACAAAAATATGTTCTTATCATTACAATATGTGATCCAACCCTACATAATCTTAGACTCATTACATGAGCTCTAAACAAATATCTAGGAATGGGTTTAGTCATCGAATTAGAGATCATCTTGTCGGTAGGAATTTACTTGATACTTAAATTCGCTTTGTTGACAGCATCTCAAACAAGGTGGTAGCGTCTGTAGATGTGCTTTGTCTTCCTATGATATTTTGGATCCTTAGCAAACTGAATTATTGCAGTATTTTCACAGTTCTGTTCTATAGGATCATCGGGCCTCAGAGTCAACTCGAGATAATGTAGAAAGCTTCTAAGATAGAGTACCTCTTGTACGGCTACATTGCATGCGACATATTCTGCTTCCCTAGTTGACCAAGCGATGTAGTCTTGCTTCTTGCTACACCAAGATATAGATCCTCCACCAAGGATGAAGGCATATCCAGAAGTTGACTTGGATTCGTCCAAATCGCCTCCTCAATCAGCATCCGTGAATTCCATCAAACGCATGTCTCCCTCTTGATAGCATAGGACTAGATCGGTCGTTATACGAAGATAACAAAAAATCCTCTTGACTGTTTGCCAATGAGCAGGCCCCAGGTTGCCTTGGTAACGACTCACCAACCCAAACACAAAGCAAATATCCGGCCATGTACATAATATTGCGTACATTAAACTCCCCAGGCACTTGCATAGGGAACAATGTTCATTTCTTCCTTTTCCTTATCTATTTTTGAGCATTGATCGAGACTTAGTGTCGGACCCTTCAACAGGAGTGTCAACGGATTTAGACTAGTGCATCCTGAACCGTTCTAAGATTTTATTTATGTATGCTTGTTGTGACATACTTAGCATTCTCTTAGAATGATTTCTATAGATCTCCACACGTAGGACATACCTAACTTCACCCATATCCTTTATCTTGAAGACGAAGGATAGTCACTGCTTAGTGGCATTGATCATTTTCATGGTGTTTGCAGCCATAGTATGTCGTCGACATATAAGGAGAGAAACATGATTACTTCCTTTGTCTGACATATACGCAGTGATCTTCATCAATCATGATAAAGCCAAACGAAGTAATCGCTTCATGAAATCGAAAGTACCACAATCTGAAAAACTGTTTAAGACCATATTTGGATCTTTTAAGATGACATACCTTGTCATCTTATCCCGCTGAAACGAACCCAACAGGTTGATCCATGTAGATACCTTTCTCAAGTGTTCCATTAAGGAAGATAGTCTTGATATCCATTTGGAATAGCTCGATATTCAAATGGGCAACCAGAGCCAGAAGTAGGCGAATAGAGGCAATTCTCATCACAAAAGAAGATGTCTCTTCATAGTCTATACCCTTGATTTAGATAAAATCTTTCGGCATGAGTCGGGCTTTGAACTTGTCGATTAATCCATCGGCACCCACTTGCATCCAATCGATTTTCGGTGATGTGGTAGATTGACAAGTTTCCCAACCTCGTTTATTTGTATTGAGTCCATTTCATCCCTTATTATGCTTAGCAATTTTTCTCTATAGGGTGAGTCCATAGCCTCATGATAAGAGATGGGCTCTTCTATTTTCAAAAAAGCGCAGAAGAATACTTTTTTCTCGATCTGAAAATATCGTCGAGGAATTCTTTTGTGTTCACTCATTTGGATAACAGGATTTTCTACTTGCTTGGTTGGAGGTATTCTAACACTAGCCCCTTGGGTCGTGGGGCTGACGATGTATTAAGGGCCGCTCCCACTAACCCTCTGGCTTGTGGGGCTGATGGTGTGTTAAGGGTCACTCCCACTCACCTAGATTTTGAGAACTAATCTCGTTTTAGGCATGAAAGGTTGATAGATTATCTCTCTTTCATGTTGACCCTCATTTTGAGAACTAATCTCGTTAGGCATGAAAATTAGAGGACTTACCTCTCTTTCATGTTGGTCCTTATTTGGCAAGTTCCACCTTGGATAGGTGGGATAATTACACTATTTTGTGTGATTCAGTAAAACATATTCTCCCTCACACCAAAAGATAGTGGCAGGTCACGTTGTAACTCTTGCAACTGACCGTCTTGTTTTATATCGCAACAGTTGGAAACTGATCCTTTAGAAATTCGACATTGCGACTGTCTATTTCAGTCATTCTCTTATTCGAGTGCTCACACACATGCAACTTAACCTTAGTAAGCGGGTTTAAAAGACTGCAGTTAACAAGTTTGTTTAACCTATCTTGGCCAATATGACCAAGTCTAGCATGCCACTTAACAAATTCAGAATTAATATCTATGTTGGAAACTAAAGCAAAGGATAAATTATTAAAATCGTTATAAATATCATCCAAATCAAGAATGCAAAAATCATGTTTGTCTGAGTCGTGACCAAACACATCGTCATTGTATTCTATGTTTAATCCTAATTGTAGCAAAGGAATAGCAGAAACTAAATAACAACAGACTCCCGGCACATAAAATGTGTCATGTACAGGAATGTATTCCCTCTACGAAGTTGGAGTTTATAGGTGTCAATATCGATGACATCCTCTTCACTGTCATCCCCCATAATTGCGCTTTGTGTTCCAATGCCACAACGATTAAACTCGACAAATCCAATACGATCATTGACTACGTGCTGGCTCGCTCCTGAATCAACAATTCATTTAGGAAATGAATTAGCAACTAATACATGGGAGGAAACGCATACTTTGGGGTTATTGGAAGAATAAGGTACCTTTTTTAGAATGGAACAGTCCCGAGAGTAGTAACCTTTCTTTCCGCAGTTATAGCACTTCACACGCGCCATATTCATGGGGCTGTTATCCCTGGGTTGTTAAGTGATCTTTTCCTTCTAGGGGGTTCTGAGTTTTCTTCACTGGCTTACCAAACTTCTTGTTCTTCTTAGGGTTTCCTCCATGAGTAACAAAAACTTTGGCAGAGGATGCAAAAACTCGCAAGCTGTCGTCCTCAAGCTCGACATGCTTAGTCAACAAAAGTCTTTATGTTCACGTCATGAGACATCAAGGTCTTAAAGGGAGTCCATCGTCTATCTTCTTTTTAATAAGTTAGCGAATGGATCACATTGTTGACATGTTCGAACTTAGAAATTTTGATCACGCTAACCTTGAGATCCCGCAGCATTGTACTCATAACGCAGAGGTGTACAAGTACAGGTTGACTCGAATCGATTTTGTACTGCAGCCAATTCAAATGCAAGGTACGGAGCTTTGTAGCTGGAGTTTGGCCATATGCCAACTTGACCCACATGGACTTGGCTGTGGGGTCCAGATTATACAAGCCAACCAGATCATCGTACATGCAATATTACATAGAACAACAGGCACTACGATTCCTCTTGGCCCATGCAGCGTAGGTAGGTAGCATGTTTGCGGGTTCTTTCATGGTTATATGCTCTAGTATGTTTTTCTCGTGTAGAAGATACTGAATTTTCCTGGACCAAATATCGTAGTTTAATCCAGTGAACTTATCGCTATAAAAGAGTTCGACTATCATACTAAGGGGCCATTTCTACAATTATATTTTAAGAAAGACATTAGTCACAATTTTAAAATCAAATTTCTTGAAAGGAATTTTGATTATGTAATATGTTCAAAAATTTCGCTAGGATCATAATCATCACGTCCTAAATAACCAAAAACTTCTAAGAAATTTTAACTTTCACGTATTGAAACAAATTAGATCAAAAAACACAGGAATAGCACATACAGCTAAACGGATTGGCACACATAACTGTTAATAGTAACAATTCGATGGTTATTACTGTAGAGTATTTTTAATTTGTTTAAGACAAAAAATTGGCACATAGAATTGTTAACGTACAACAATTCGGGTTTTTAACACATAGTTAAAAGAAAAAATTTCAAATCTATCAAAAAATCTGAAATTGATCAGAATGTGATCCTTATCCGATTCGGCAAACAGCCAGGTAGCTGATCGGGACCCATGGTCCAAATCAAGGACTTACGGCTAATGAGGATTTTCTTTTGATTTTGAAATTTATGGTAATTTAATTTTGATTACCAAATTAAATTATTAACGTATAGTTAATAATTATTTGTTTTGTTTTTTGTTTAGAAACTAATCCTAAAGAAATAACAAATAAGCATATAAGCATGCTAATTCATATAATACATGCTTAGAATAAAGAAGGCATCTTTAAATTAATTCCTAATCGTGTATGCTAAGAAGTAAAAAAATTAATTGCACTTAGCAAATAAAAAAAAATCCTGATTATGCATAGTAAGAATTTTAATTTAATTGCATATATTGTCATAGCATTTAATACATAAATGTTGTTGGGCTTTCAAATTAATTTTTTTGTAAACCAAAAATTGACCCAATAGTTTTAAACTGCAATTGGCCCAAATCTTTTAAAACCGACAAACAAAATCAAGCAGCCGAGCCCGTTTCCACAAAAAAATTTAAAATTTAACGAATAAAAAAATATAAAACAAAAACAAACAAGGGGTTCCACGGCGCCACAACCTTGAACGGTCACGTGATCATGCCATCTTTCTGTCTAATCCGATCTGATTATTCACGATCCATTCTCCCCACTTCGTCTCGTCGCTCATCGTACCTCTCGCCATTAGCATTGCCGTCATCATGATTTTTTGCCGCCCTAGCCCAAATGATGAACAAATACACCATTCTTCATCGTTCTCCTTCAAATCCACTACCAAGGTGGCGTTGTTCACCATTGTTCGCCAGAAGCGCGGTCATTTTCGTACGATAGTGGCATTTTCCGTGAGTTTTGTCTTCGAAGCGGCGGTGTGTGACGAACACGCGTCATCCCAAAGCGCAAAAAAGGTAGGGTTTCCTAGATCCATAGATTTGGGCAGAGAAAGACGATCGGAGTGTGGCTACACGCCATAACACGGGCGGTTTGGCGGCACATGTATCTAGAAATCTGATGGGTGTAGCAACAACCCGACGTTTGTGCGACGTACACGTACACGACGAATGCGCACAGAAGCGTGTCCATCGCATAGATCTGATGCGGCGCATGATGCCGTGACGTACAGGCAGCGCTGTTCAGCAGCAACAATTTTTGGGCAAATCTGGGACAATGCGTGACGTGCACGCAATGTTGTGAGTGGTGATCGGGCAACCGAAACAGTGGCGCGGTCGGTTACGAAAATTGAATTGGGCAATTGAGACCGGAAAAGAAATGAAAGAATGGATTAGTAATGGGATTAATCGTAAAATGAACTAACATAATAAGATACCGAAAACGTGGATCCGATACCACTGTAGATCACTTAGATATATTAGAACATATCTAATAAACTAAATACAACAACAAATTTATACCTCTATTGCGTAAACATATAGAACCGGAATCTTCCGACTAATTATGTCACGAACACGCACCAGAAGTCTAGCAGAATCTCCCTGTAATCTACGTACACAGATCTCCGCCTTCATAGATGATAAAACAACAATTTGAGAGAGAAACTGTATATTTCTTTTTAGGTCTCAACACATGAGAATAAAAATTGTGTGTATTGAATAGGAGTATGATATGTCATATATATAGAAAAAGATTAGAGTCCAACCCTAATTATGGTGTTAGAATCCTATTATAATAAGGACTATCAATATTAGATAATTAATAAACAATTATCCCGACAATTAGACTAAAAATATATTTTGTCTAACAAGTTACTATAAATTGGGCCAAATACCGGGACCAAGATACTTCGAGAGATTGTACGACTGGCAAAATAGGGGCGATGAAAGTCCTGAAATAAAATTCCCAAAATGATGCATGAGCCAAAAACTTTAATGTGATTAAGTTCAAAGTAGATCCGACCTAGTCGGACTAGCTCATAAACTGTGCAATCAGCATTCCTCGAAGAGACAGAAATTTCAACAATTGTTGAGCTTCTAAATGCTCAAGGTTTTTCAGGTTGCAAGGCAATCTATATGGAAGGAAGGGAAGCGTTGTTGTCGTCTTCAACTCCAGTACTTAAAGATAGTCTGCTATCTGACCGTAACCTTCTAAAACAAGTCCGTCCCTGGCCGAACCATCATCCAATTTTACCCGAGAGGTGTGGGTACTAGTTCGTGGAACAAGTTGCAACAAATCTGGGTACTCTTCTGCGTATCAATCCGGTTACATACAAAAGAGGTGTGATGCATAGGGTTCGAATTCAAATCCAAGTCCATAACAAATCTTTGACTGGTGAATGTGTCTTCATTGAGCTTGATGATAATCGTTTGTAGTCCATGTTCAGGAGGAAATGGGCTTTTAGAGACCTCTAATATGGAAATCTTGGCAAAAAAATCGCAGAATAGTCAATCCGATGGATTCCAAAATTTCTCGGCCATCTCCGATCACCAGAAGAGTTCCCGCCCTTAAAGGCCACCTGTCCACATCGTCAATCACTTCTGTGGTAGATGTCTATGCAGATCTCCCTCGTACGAAAATACCTTTAGAGTCGCTAATGGATCAAAATAACCTTGGGCCTTCTGAAATAGAAAAATTAAAGGTATTCAGCCCATTTATATTCAAGTCTGAGTTCATCAATGTTGATTACTCTTCGCGGAACACGGATCCATTTAACATTCAGTCGCTTCGCTCCTTGATAATATGAAACAAAAAATCTACCCCATAAGAAGATGCTCAGTCCAAGAGAAGGCTGAAAAGCAGAGGTAACTTCTATGCAACACTCAAGATTTCTATGAGGATATGGAAGATAAAACTGATCTTCCCCTATCTCATGATTGACGCCGGAACAAGATAGCGATTATCTTGTAGGCTCAAAAGTATAGAAATTTGCAGGAAAAACAAAGAAACAAGAACTTTTCCCAAAAGAATCCCGAGCGGTGCTCTCGGTTTC
>JAOWBN010220672.1:0-13231 GCA_028565015.1 Pinguicula moranensis | reverse complement strand
ACCATGTAAATCTTGTGTTGTTGCCTTGTTTTGTTATTTCCGCTTTCACAAATTTTAGGAATATTTCCCCCAACAAGGCCAACTCGCATCGTTATCACAAAATCTTCCATTGTTATGTATGTGTTTCGGATTTGTGTTCATCTAACCACCAGTATCGATATTTTGAGGGACAGAACAGAACGAACCGGAATAACCGATTGAGGGAGTCCCATGGGCAAGTCTGGGTGAAAAGTGGTGAAATTAGATTTATACATTTTAAAAATTATTTAAAAATAATATTTAAAAATCCATTTACTATTCTCATTCTCTCTTTTTTTTAACTAAAACTCTTTTTTTAAAGTATATGAGATGCAATTTTTTTTCTTTTTTCTTTTTGACGATTTTGTAAATAAATAAAAATTATCTTAAAAATTTAACTATAAACACTATTTAATTATATTAAAAAATTTGACTACAAATACTATGTCTATAACTTTTTTTAATTTTCATAATTGTAAACACTCACAAAAAATACAAAATAAGAAAAAAATAATAAGTATAAGTATAAAACAGGCAATTAACGACCACTAGTATAGGGCGTCCAACGAATGACGATAGTGACAGAATTTTGCAGTCGCTATCGCCACCAATGGTGGACAACGATGGTACTGATAGCGATTTTGTCATCGCCATCTGCTATACGAGCGGTGGTGATAATGGATATAGATGGCGCGGCATTCTGACACCACTTTCAGCCCGTTTTAAATTCTTTTTTAATTAACAGTATAAATACAAAAAAAAAAAATCTTATTTTGCTCTCGTTTGACTTCGACCTTTCGCTTCGGCCAGCACGGCATTCCTTTCTTCTTCAGTCGAGGCCCCTCGCCCGTGACCGAACGTCTGAACGGCCAGTCGCTAACATCCCACTATTGATGTTTCTAGAAAATTCTATTTTAACTTTTAAATGACGTAATTGTTTTTTCCTTCTTTTTTTTTTCCAAAAGGAAATCAATAGTAGTTCCCCATTTCCCCAAAAATATTGGTTAGAGGGGGAGCGTCTTAGCAAATGAGTTATGCTTCGTTATCAAATGACGTAATTGTTTAAAAAAGCATGAATCTAATCAAAACCGGGGCTCTTACCCTGCGGTTATAGCCAGTGGCGGAGGGAAGCTACGTCTTCATACATGATCAACTAACAAACAAACAGCGAACTTGCTATCAAGAGGTAATGTATGTGAATATTTTAAACCCTAAAACCTCGGGGGCTTTCCACCTAAATCAAGCAATTAAATTAGGGATTACGAATATTTTAAAATTTAAACCCTAGAGAAGGCTGGGCATTCGGTAATGGTTATTACATCCCATACCAAATAATTTTGGTAATTACCTTTCGTTACCAAACTCGAACCCAATAACCAGATAATTGAATATTTTTGTTTTTTTTATTTTGGTCTAATCTAACTCCCTTACTCATATTGAATAAACCAATATGAACGAATAATCTCATTAGCCGAATCTGCTCAAGAACAGCATAAAGAAAGCATACTACAGCTTTTCAACAAAATTGTCTACCAGGAACTATTAGGCAAAAACAGTCTGTTGATTTAACAAAAACTACACGCATAAGATGGATGCATAATTCGTCATTCTTATTGCTATAAACTCGTAAGGGCATTTTACAAACACCTTGTGTGCTTAAATTCTCATACCAACATTTTCAAAACAAAAGTCAAATAGCATAGTCGAAATGAAGTGAATGAGTAAGAAGGACATTGAAATATCACATGCCTATCAACAAAAAGCAAACAAAAATTGAGTTACCTCAGATTTATCAAACAAAAAAGAATCAAACAATCAGGATTCCACACTAAAGCTGCATCGACTGTTGAGGAGGGTGAAGCAGGGAGAACGGACGATGACAACTGAGAACGGACATCGACAGACGAGTCTTGAAAGTTGAAGTCATAGTGAGTCATGAGTTCAGAGTTTGTGAAAATAGTAATTGTGTTTATGGCAGAGATGAGAAAAGGAGAACTTCAAGAAAGAACAGTTTTTACCAAACAACGTCATTTTAAAAAAAAAAATGGGTTTCAATTTTTACCAATACCCCCAAGGCCCAATCGATAAAAAATGAATCCTTTCTGAAAATTTCAAAATACCAAACAATTGACAAAAAATTGAATTTCAATTTCAATTACCATTTGTGGTAACCAATCAGATTTTTTAGGACCCCCACTTTACAAACTTGATAAAATACTTGGGAACTGGCTTACCAGAAAGAGAATAGAATTTAAAATAAGTAATTCGTCGGATCAAATTATTCACCGTGTTACATATATTATATAGTATTTCGCAATCATAATTATGGCATAGCAGTGTATTATATTATATTAGGAAAATCTTGCGGCAGAGAAAAATTGAGGTTCCATCACGGCATTGCATGGATTAAATAGAAATATTTGTTTCAACAAAAAGAAAAAGAGATCTTGACACTTTTAATTTAGCCTTACTAGGCAAATGGAGCTGAAAAATGTGTACGAAAATTCAGGGACAATGGAGAGATTTGATCATCTCTAAATATCTCTCGCCTGATCTCATAAATGGTGACTGGGGGACTTTGTCGATTGCGAGGAAATGCACTCGTTGGTGGCGTGAGGTAGGACTCAAAATTGGTATCTCTTCATGGTTCAATTCTTGTATAATTCGGTGTGTATCAAATGGTGCTTGAACCCAATTTTGGGAGGACAAATGGCTCAATGGATCTTCTCTTATGGACCTCACTCCCGGATTATATGAAAAAGATGTTGATAAAAATATATCTATATCTCTCAAATGGATAAAATTCGACGGCATATGGAGGATCAATTGGAAATGGAGGTTACCTCTTAGGAATGATGAAATTATGTTGATTGAGTCATGGGAATTGGAAATGCAGATGTTAACGCCTGTTCTAGGTGATGATGCTTGGAGATGGAAACTTGAATCAAATGGATTTTATTCTGTTGCATCTGCCTACAATTCAATGCGTGATGAAGTCTTCACACTTGAACCTTCACGGCAACAACTTATTGTGCCATTATTCCTTGTCAGGGGCAGATCATCTCCAAGAAATGCCATGTTTTTTTTCCTGGAGAGCTCTTCAAATTCGCATACCCACCTCGGACAAGCAAGGGGCGTGATTATTGATCAAGCGAATTGCAAATGCTCTTTTTTTACATTTCACATGGAGTCTGCTGACCATCTATTCTGCAACTGTGATGAATCCTACAGGATTTGGTCGAGAATGATCAATGGTTCGGATTTAATTATGTGGAACAAAACAACTTGGTAGATCATTTCTTACCCCACATTGGTATGTGGTCTTCGATAGCAGGGCGTGATCTCAGGAAATCTTTATGGCATTACACGATCTGGACTATTTGGAAAACAAGGAATGTCATACTGTTCGAGAAAGGTGTATTTGAACGAAACAAGGTCGTAGAGCAGATTCAAGATCAGCTTTGGCTATGGTACACTACCTTATCAAAGTTGCCGCAAAATGTAGCGATAGATGTTTTGGCCATTAATCCTCGTGTATGTATAGGCAATTTTAGACCTCCGTGATTCATGTAGAAAGCTGTGTAAAATGTGTAGTAATCCCCTATGAATGGGGAGCTACTACTCATACTGTGTAAACTTTTATTTATAATTCATTACTACTTAACAAAAAAAAGTGCCATTAAAATATGCCTTCACTAAGCCCCCGGGATAATAATAAAATCCTGTCTCATCACCAAAACTTGGTGTACTTCTGTACAAAGCAGTGATATCTCACTGTTGCTTTGAGTTGCAAAATTACCATCCCAAACTAAGGTATAGGGTTGGCGCCCCCTCTATTTTCACACAAAAAACTAAGGATGAGCATTCGACCAATCCCATACCGAACAAGTTCCCTAATGATATTTCATTATTGAAACCAATCCGATTAACCAAAAAGTTGAACCTTTTCGTTTTTTTTTATTTTGATTCTCGGTATTACCAAATTTTCATTTTTCATTTTTTTAAACCAAAAACCTTTTACCCTAAACTCAAAACATGTAAAAATTGAAGGAACTACAAAATTAGTAGCTACTTTGGTGAATCAGTAAATATGCTACATTATTCATTTTAAAAATAATAATAATTTATTTGTAATTTTAATTATCATTAATTAAAGAACTTGTTCAAACATGAAACATCATTAAAAATGCCAAATAATGCGATAATTTCCACGCTTACACTTCATATCACAACAAATCGACAAATCAAACCATAATAGTTCAGTGCAAAAGGATAAGAATGTCCAACCAAAACTAAGTTCAATAAGACAATAGTCATAACAAATCCAAAACAAAACAAAGAAGTAGCCAGTTTCAACTTTTAACTGCAACTGGCAGGATCTCGCATAGGGAGTGGGGGATTTGCTTTCATCTATGCATAAATAAAATAACATACGTATTTAAAGAGTGCAAACAATTAAGTAAGAGATAAATAGATTTAAAATAAAACAGTATTTCCTGTGTCAAGTTGATATATCTCAGGGTCCTCTGTCTCATCACAATGGTAGAATATCTAGGTGTTTTGTTTTAGCCAATTCTGACCACAAATCAAACCCTCAGCCGTCTTGGGTGCCAATGAACATCTGAAGACTAATTTTGGAGGCATGTTGTGATGAGAATGGCAAGAATGTCTCGTGTCATTCTGGCAAGTATAAGATACTTGAATTCATTCACTTTCCACCGTTGTAAAATGATGTATGCAGCTATCTTTGGCACATTTCTTTCCATGAAAAACCTATCCAACTCAATGTGTCGGTCCAATTGCAGTTTTTGGGGAAAGAAATCTTCAAACTCATCACAATCCGGATCATCTGCCAAACTACTTTCCGCCCTACATTTTCCGGTAGAAGATCTGTTGATATTTGATAATTTGTAGTTTATTCAGGTGATTGTCTGATAGGATTATCCATTTATCTAATAGAGTTAGAGTTGAATAGAATTGTATAAGATTTATTATTCTAGATTTTGTTAGAATTTGAGTTGTAGTACCATATATACCGGAAGGGTTATGCTTAATAAAGTACTAGTTTTATTATGATTTACAACATGGTATTGGAGCCAGGTTAGAGAAAACCCTAACTACCTGTGCCATTCCAAAACCTAGAAATAAAAAAAGAAAAATCTCAAACCCTAACACTCCCCTAGCAGCTACCCAAATTCCTGTACACCTTCTCGCCACCGCCGCCGCCCATTGTCCTCCTCCGCCACATCACCATAAACCACCGCCACATCGCCAGAAACCACCGCTCGTGCCCAAATCCGTCATGTTGTGACAGCGCCGTCCATTTAACAACAAATTTCTCCGCCCAAACGGCTGCTAGCCTCACGATCGCTCGATTCCCGGTGAATCTGACCGCTCGCCATCCATGGCATGACCGTGTTGCCCAATACGACATCTCACGGATCATCTGACATAGTCATTCCCTGTACCCCTGTAGACCATCCCATCTGGTTTTTGAAGAATTTCACGACATTTTGCCGTAATTTTTTTTGATTTGTCACCAAATTCGTCGTCTCTAGCGCCCGGTATCACCAGATTCATCATACCCCATATACGGCATCCCTCAATGCACAATCACATGCCTCTCCACACGCCACTGCCCGCTACCACCGAAAAAATAGAATCTTTATTTTTGGTAGCCTGTCATATCTGTTTTCATTGATTTCGTGCCGTTTGATGGATATTTGTATTTTGCTGGATAAGAAGGATAGTTTGTGTGGATTAGTAATTGCTGCTTGTGGTGGTGATTGATGTTGACCGCCTAAACTCGGAGGAGATCCAATTAGGCATTATTTGAGAATTGATTGTGATTGTGTTGAAGGGTGGGATATGGTTTGTTGATAAGTGGACGTGGAAAGTGTTGTTTTTGGTTGGATGGTAGAAGGTGTTATCATTTGCACGATGTTGGACTATTATCGTACTGTCTTGAAAATGTTATTGATTGTACGGTGTTAAATTATTGTTGTGTTGTCTCATAGGTATTCTTGGGTTCGAGTTCTGCAGATGTTGTTGATAGCTCAGTGTTGGACTACTGTCATGGGTTGGAGATGTTTTACCTTTCCACCGTTTGATTGCTGCTGGTCGGAGTTGGCATCTTTTGTTGTAGGAGCAGCGAGAGGGTGTCTAGCAGTTAGCCAGGGGCCAACAAGATGGAGATCGATGACTGAGTTGGAGTTACCAGCAAGATGGAGATCGATGACTGAGTTGGAGGAGCCGGCAAAGGAATATCGAGTATCCAGTTGGGAGTGCCAATGCGACTGAGAAGCGATGGAAGTGAGACTAGAGCTAAGAGGGAGCCTAGAGGGTTCACTAGAGTGGTGATTGACCATTTGCCTCATTTTTTGAAAGGATGTATCGGGCTCCTTCAGTTCATCCTGTACAACCAAGTTCAGGATGTGTGCAACACATCTAATAAGCAAGTTTTCATGCTGCAAAAGAACTCCACACACTCTATCACCAAACTTCTTCAATTGTCGCTCCCTTAGATGATCCAAGCATGTGTCATTATTCGATGCATTGTCTGACAGCGATGCTTTGATGAATTATTGTAACTAAGGACATTTCCTCACATGTGACAACAAACTCAAAATCTCATGCCCTTTACTGTCACATGGAACACGTTTTCCATAATGTACGCACTTGGCTATTGGCACCGCCCCTTCGGGCACGGGTGATAAGTTGGTTTTGTCCCAACTCACAATTGATTTTTATGCTTGAATCTTGCTTATCCTCAAAGATTAGAAGTACATTTTATACTTGTTTTCCGTGTTTTGCAAGGATTCAATCAATATGTTAGGCTAATCGAGAAATAGAGGATGAATTTGTTGGGAACCTAGTTTCGATCTGCCATCCGTTTGCAAGGGCCTAATACACTCATGGACGTCATTGCTATTGCGAAAACTCAGGAGGTGGCAGTTAACACACTCATTCATAGGGTCATTACTGGAACAACTCAAAGGATTACCCCTAAGCTGCAAAATAGACCTCCTGTCTACCAAAAAACTCAAGTCCAATCTACGATCCCATCAAAACGGAAGCTATTGTCTGAAGCAGAGATTAAGGAACGCATTGACAAAAGGCTCTTGGGGAAGCTTTTACCCGCACCGATGCACTGCTCAACTGTATTCTTTGCAAAGTGATATTGAAATGCTTGACCCACCCAATGAGATGGTTGTTGAAGAACTCTTTAATGACAATGAGGAGGAGGATAATAACATGATCGAAGATATACTTTCTCTTAATGCCAATTGCGGGAATACTACTTTTAATACATACCATATGTGTGGCTTTTTCAAAGGAGAACCAATCCACATTTCTTGGATGCCAAATTTTCAAGGCGTATGAGTTGTGAGCTAGAGTATGTCACTCTAATGGCTGTAGAAGTTGTTGATGACGTTCGAAATCACAGGGAGAAAAATATGCAAAGATTTTCAATGGACTATTCAAGGTGAAAATTTTGCTTGCTCACCACGGATATTTAACCTTTACAGTTTTGATTTGATCATTGGAGGTGATTGGTTAAAGAGCTATGGTCCACTGGTCTATGACTATGAAACCATGGCAGTAACTCTCCACGAACAAGGGTGTGCTATACCCCTACAAGCCCTCAAAAGTCCAACTGAACTACAATGCATCTTCATTGAAGGTATGGCTAAACTTCTCAACTCTGGCTCAACTACAGTTTTTGGCCAAATTTATTTCTCTGATGGTTTAGATGACACTGAAAGCATCACAGTTGATCTATTAGATACAAATGCGAACTCGTCTAAACTATAATTCATTACCAAGGGCACTTGCTTGAGTCTAGAAGCAATAACATCTACAGACGATTGTGATTTTTAAAACAACCTGGATGTTCTCTTGTAGGAATATTTAGATATTTCTGCGAGCCACAAACCCTTCCTCCCCAAAAGGGACATTGCCATAGCATCTCCCTTGTGCCAAGATCTCTTCCAAAGAAACAATTTCCTAACCGCACACCACATTTCCAGAAGGACGAGATAGAAAATATCATTGTAGAACTACTAAAGACTGGGCTTATTCGACCAAGTCATAGGCCCATTCGCCTCTCCTGTGTTGCTAGTCAAGAAAAAAGATAGTGGATGGCGGATGTGTATAGATTATCATCACCTCAACAGCCTCACCATCAAGAGCAAATTTTTCTCATTCGAATCATATATAAACTCCTTGAAGAACTTCATGGAGCTACGTGTTTCACCAAGCTTGATTCGCATGAACAAAAAGGACATTCATCTGGATAACTTTGTCACTCATTGAGGGAAATATGAGTTTCTAGTCATGCCCTTTGGCCTTTGCAACGCACTTTCAACAGTGCTTGATGAACAAGGTATTCTGTGAAATATTACGGCGATATGTTCTTGTTTTCTTCGATGACATTCTTGTCTATAGTCAATCCTGGACACAACATCTAGTCCACCTAAGGTCTATTTTGGCCATTATGAGGAAACACCAACTCTATGGTAAGATGTCCAAATGCTCTTTTGGGCGTGAAACGATAGATTACTTAGGGCATATCATTTTGAAGACAGGTGTCGTAATAGATTCGGGAAAAGTTCAAGCCATGATGGAGTGGCCAAGTCCAAAGAACCTAAAATCTCTTAGAGGTTTTTCAGGACTTACTGGCTACTATAGGAAGTTTATCCGGCATTATGGCCTTATTAGTCGGCCACTCAACCTGTTGCTAAAAAACAACGAATTTCAATGGTCATCAGAAGTTGAAATCACCATGAACCAATTTAAATAGATTATGTGTGAAGCACCAGTTTCGAGCTGCCGGATTTCTCCAAACCATTCCTCTTGGAAATAGACGCCTGTGATAATGGCGTTGGAACTATCTTGACTCAAGGAGGCAATCCACTGGCTTATTACAGCCGAGCACTCGGATCAAAATAGCAACAACCTTCCACTTATGAAAAAGTGTTTCTCACAATCGTCCTTGCAGTCAAGAAATGGAACAATTACCCGCAAGGCGGGACTTTTATCATATGAACGGACAAACAATCTCTCAAACATATCTTGGAGCAACACCTCATTACCATAGTCCAACAAAAATTGGCTGCAAAATTATTGGAATACGACTATCAAGTGTAGGATAAGCAAGGCGTCGAGAACACAGCAGCATATGCTCTATCAAGGTACGGCCCTGACATTGAAACTCAATGCTATAACGTCTCTTGTAGTCGTGCCACTTGGTTCAAAGATGTTATTGCAAGCTATGCCATTGATCCATACATGTCTACAATCATCCAAGCTAAGACCCTCGATCAAACAGCCTATCCCCACTATCAGCTATAGCACGGCATACTACGATGGAAAGTAGAATATGTATTGGCTGTAGTAATAATCTCAGACAGCAGATCATCAATTACATGATTCCTCAATTGTAGGCCACTCTAGCATACTGATCACACTCCATAAAATCCGGAAGTACTTCTATTGGCCTCACTTGAAGAAGGATGTTGAGAACTGGATCCAAAGTTGTGACATTTGCCTCCGCAATAAAATGGA
Source organism: Pinguicula moranensis (assembly GCA_028565015.1). Taxonomy (NCBI): domain Eukaryota; kingdom Viridiplantae; phylum Streptophyta; class Magnoliopsida; order Lamiales; family Lentibulariaceae; genus Pinguicula; species Pinguicula moranensis. The sequence goes on along the minus strand of JAOWBN010220672.1, from coordinate 3,646 downwards.
TTTCCACTAGCCATGCTAGTTTGCTTCAACCCTTACCGATTCCAAATTCACTTTGGGAAAGCCTCATCTTAGATTTCGTGGAAGGACTACCCAAATCAAATGGGAAATCAGTCATCTTAGTCGTGGTTGATCGCTTTAGCAAATATGCTCACTTTGTCCCCATGTCCCACCTTACACTGCAGAAAGTATACCAAAGATCTTCATGATCAAATATATCGGCTGCATGATCTCCCTTCACAGATAATTTTGGATCGTGATCGTGTGTTTATGAGCAACTGCTGGAAGGAACTGATGAGGAATGCAAGTGGTTTCCAACTCGCAATTAGTTCACTGACGGATAAACTGAGTGGGTAAATCACTGCCTTGAAATGTACCTGTGTTGTGTGTGTACCAACAAACCTCATTCCAGGAACAAATGGATACCATTTGCAGAGTATTGGTATAACACATCTTAACACTCAAGCCTGCGTATGTCTTCCTTTAAAGCTTTGTATGGATATGATGCCAAGCACCTCCCAGTTCCAACACTGGACACCACCACCATCAATCCAGTTATTGACCTTTTCCAGCAAAGGAACAACATGAAGGATGGAATAATTTATACCGGGAGAGAAACCGTATGCAGTAGAATGTAGATAGAGGCAGAGTCAAGCGTGATTACAAGGTTGGTGATTTTATTTATCTCAAACTTCACCGCTACCGCTAGAACTCCATCCGATTTCTAAGAAACACGAAACTCTCACCGCACTTCTATGGACTGTACGAAATTGTTGAGCAAATCGGACAAGTAGCATATCACCCCGATCTCCCTAACAGTTCTAAGGTCCATTCGGTCTTCCATTTCTCGTTTCTTAAGGAGAAATAGAAGGGGCGTGAAACAGTTGATTACAGTTACCCTCTGTTCTCACTGATGGAAAGTTTAACATCCGCATCGACTAAATCCTAACCCAATGGATTGTACCAAGCTCCAACGGCCCTATCACACAACTTCTCATACATTGGGATGGCTCTACAGAGGCTCAAGCAACTTGGGAGGATACTCACTTCATCTAGTAGCATTTTACTGACCAAAATCCTTGTGGACAAGGATGATTTAATGGGGGCGACAATGTTACGGACGTAAATATCAAAGGTGATGTGTCCATCATTGATTGAGGAATAAGAAAAGGAGGAGCCCCAATAAACAGAAACCACGTATGGAGGCTTAGTAACCAAAGGAAGAAACAGTCTTCCGCCTATTCTGTTCCATGCTTGCCAGACGTCTTAAATTCAGTTTTCTTTCCGTTCTTAATTACCAGAGTTATTCCCAATAGTTATCAAATACTGCTTGTTCGAGTGATTGAATTTGTTCAAACCTACTGGTTTGTAACATATTGCTTCACCAATAACAAAGAGTCCCATGAGCTTATGCCTCAAGAAAAGGAAAGCCCAAGTTGTAATGACTGAGCTTGCTCCCTGTTGATAAATCATGCTTCGAACACCAAATTCTGATGTCTCTTAGTCATGTCTGCTCTTGTTAAACATAATCAATGGAATTAACATTTTGTTGCAATAGAGGAAATAAGCAATATGAAATAAAATTCTGTAAGAATCATATAAACTTCAATCTTTCACCGCTGAACGAAACACGAGAATTCGAAGAACTCTTAGGCCTGTGAAACTCAAAGTTTCCTTAAAATATATTCGCTCTCTCCTGGGTGCTTTGAGATTCCCGAGCGTCTGTCTACTAGGATACAACGGATACAGGTTGATATGCACAACACTTGCAGCACAATTCCGACGAATTCTAACGGTATCTTTCTTCAATCACCAAAAGAAGGACTCACAAAAATACTTCAAGAAGAGAATAAAATTCTAAACTCAATTTCATGTGTGTGTTTCACTCAAGAGGGCATCCACTATTTATAGAATTTGTGAATGAGTATTAGATTTTTCACCTATTGAACATCTCCATTATCTCCACTAACTTAGTGGGTTAGTGGGCCAACTCTCCATTTTCTCTACTAACTTAGTGGGATCATGGACTTGAAAGAGAAAATCTTTTCCCTTCATATTATTTATCAATTTCTTATTCATCTCTTAATAACATATTAATTATTAATATATATTTTCCAACAATCCCCCACATGAATGAAATTGATCCTATACACGGACTCAATACGTGGTAATAGAATTCTGCGGTTGATACTTGCATAGGATAAGTAGGTTTCACCACTTGAACATTCCCCTGTGAGATTATATTAACTTTACTAGATTATCAGTAGACGCGATGTCTTTGAACTGTTCTGTCATTTGTGTTAACGTATAATATAATTCACACAGATATCTTCTTGATACCATTTTGGTTCTCATGTTTTATGTTTATTTTGGCCCTAAACATACGCCTGGTTCTGCAAGAGTTTTTAAAGAATTGAGCCTCCACAATTCTTCTTCGAAGCGGCCCATCTTCTCTCACACATAAGTGATCACTTATTTAAGAGTAACCCACATTACTCCGCTCAGATTTCCGACGCATAAGGATCACTAAAAGCAAATATGTTTAGCCTCTTCCTACGAAAATAAAATCTTGAATTCAGTATGTCTTTGGTAGATTTTACCATTCGATCATTGCTGTAGACAATTAGTATGTCATCTACATATAGAAAAAAAAACATTATATATCCTTATTCTGTAATTTTTACGTAGATACACTTGTCATACTCATTGATTTTGTACTCATTGGTCATCATGACATGGTCAAATATCTAATGCCACTGTTTGGGTGCATGTTTAAGTCCGTACAGAGACTTCACCAATTTACACACTTTCTTTCCTTGTCCAGGAGCTACATAACTCTCAGGTTGTTCCATGTAGATTTCTTCGTCAAGATATCCGTTAAGAAAAGCAGTTTTACGTCCATTTGGTGGACTTCAAGATTGCGCAATGCCGCAATTGCCAGAATCATTCTTATAGAATTTATTTTCGATACAGGTGGATAAGTATCGAAGTAACCATAGCCTTCTTATTGCTTGTATCTTTTGATTACAAGTCTAGTCTTGTACTTATCAATTGTTCCATCTAGTTTCATCTTCCGTTTGAAAATCCACTTGGAGCCTAAAGGTTTACATTTCAAAGGAAGATCCACCAGCTCCCAAGTATAATTATACAGGATGGAATCAATTTCACTCTTTATGGTTTCTTTCCATAAAAGGACCCTCCGTGGAACTTACAGCTTCCTTGTAAGTTTGGGGTTCAGCCTCGATCATGTAGTTTAGAAAATTTGGTCTAAAAGATGTTTCTATCCTTACCCTTCTACTACGTCTAGGTTCTTCCTGAACTTCTTCAAGTTCTTCTTGATTTTGACTAATTTCATTCAAGCCTCGTTTCGTAGAACTTGGTTAAGATTCTTTAGATTTGTATGGAAAAACATGTTCAAAGAACGAAACATTCATTGATTCCATTATCGTATTCTTGTGAATATTAGGGTTTTGAGATTCATACACAAGAAATCGATATGCACTACTGTGATTTGCGTACCCATTGAAAATACAATCAATCATTTTTGAATCTATTTTCATTTTCTGGGGTAAAGGTGTAGCCACCTTAGCTAGGGGTGGGCAAATGGGATTCGGGCCTCAGAAAAACCCGAGGCCCGAATCCCGAGTCC
>JAOWBN010220661.1:0-13231 GCA_028565015.1 Pinguicula moranensis | reverse complement strand
TTATAGGCGGAGATTTTACCCCAAAATCGAAAAAAAAATTTAAAAAAGAGCCATTGGGCACGGCGGGCCCGCCTGCCATACGGTGGGACACGCTTTTTGCATTTTTTTAAACACTAAATTTTTTTGGCCCGGCGGGCCCGACGACTTTTTTTTTTTAATTTTTTTTAGGAAAAATTGACCCCGCCGGTTTAACCTCCGGCCATCTCGTCGGGTCCGGAGTTTTTTGGACCCGCCATTTCGTGGGTTGCATTTTTCGCGACCCGGGTATGGCCTATCAGGGCAGGCGGCCCGTGGCCCGCCGGCCCGTGGCCCGCCGGCCCGGCTTGCCGAGTCTAGGCCGGGCCCACGCCCCAGTTCGTTTTGGGCATCTATAGGTTTAACAGATGAAGATTGTCCCTTCTGAGGGTTGTTGGATGCCACCTTGATATTTTCCAATTTTAAGTGTGAAATCGGTTGAGCTATCTTCTTCTGGCTATATTTAGGTTGATTGGTCTGCAATTTGTATCTGCCAATATATAAGCCATTAAGTTTAGTCTCCAGAGTATCAGCATGAAGGACCTTATTATATTCCACAAAACCAAATGGCTGCCCATGATTCCCTAATTTTCCTCGTATTCTGAGGGCACCAACACTTCGCAAAGTCTAAAGCTGACAAAGTAGCTGTTCGTATGGACAATTGCGGGGAAATTTTTTGATAAAGAAGGTTGTCTTATAGGAGCCTCTGTTGCCGTAGATGATTGGTTGTTTATCTGTTGCAGAGGGTTGTAGCACTCGAGCATATGGTCTGCTGATAACCTATCGATAACTCTGATGAGGATTACGTCGTTGCTGAAATTGGTAGTGTGTTTGTAGCAACTGATAATTTTGTTGGGTAAAACGAACAGAAGCATTTCTCATCGTACGTTGCTATTGCGATGGTACTATCCAGGTCATTCTGTTTCCGTGAAGGTTTCCCTGGACGATGAGATATCACTAGGAAGAAGAATCTCGTTCAAACTAGGCACGAGGAGCTTGTTTGAGACTATAAAGAGATTTCTTGAAATGACACACATGATTCAGGTGCAGTGGATTAACATAACTAGGTGGTTATTCCATTAGGACATCTTCATATAGTAGACTATTCAAAAAGACATTCTTGACATCCAACTGTCTAGGTGGCCAGCCATGAGAAATTGAAAGAGAAAGTATAGTGCGTATAGTTGTTGCTTTGACAACTGGACTGAATGTAAGTAATCAAGACCTGGAATTTTTGTAAATCCATGATCCATCTTGGCTTACTTACTAGTAGGCGGTGTCCCATTTAATTCAATGTATTGGTTTTGATTCCTGAGCTGTTACCCCCATAGGGATTTTGACTGGATCCTCCGTATGGTGGTTATGGCTTCGTTTTGCGCTTTGAATGTGGATAGATAGCATATCATCAATCTTGTGAGGGTGGATTTAATAAGTGAGATTCGTCCCCCAAATGCAAGATAAGCATTTTCCCAATTGTTGATTTTTTTATGAAATTTTTCTATCAACGTCAGCCATGTAGCTATTTTTCCTGGATTTTTCCCCAAGGGCATACCAAAGTATATTTGCGGGAACTTTAATATGAGGTAGTTCAGACAATTCACATAGTCTTGAAGGTTAGAGCTTGGGAATGTTTATCCCTCGGACATTATTCTTTGAGAAATTTATCATGAGGACATCTCAAAAAGTCTCATAATACCTTTCATTGCCTGAACATTTTAAATAGTTCCATGGCAGAGAGGAAAATGTCATTGGCATACTATACGAGCGTTAAAGGTAGTTTGTGCTTACATATAGATAGTAGGGTTCATCTGCCCAAAGATGTTGCTTGATCAATCATTAGGTGTAACCCTTTAATAGCTATAAGAAAGAGGAATGACAACATGAGGTTTCCTTGTCTAAGACCTCCGCTTTAGTGAAAAACCCTCGGTAGGGCTGCCATTTACTAATATTTTTATTGTGGCGGTGGTTACACATTCTACGATCTAGTTTCTTCACTTTTCACAGAATCCAAATTTTCTAAAATCCTGAAAAGAAAACTCCAATCTACTGTGTGAAAAGCTTTTTCGAAATCAACCTTAAGTAATAGAGCTCTTCGCTTCGAGCGCTTAAGCTCTTCTATGATTTCATTGACTATTACAACTTCATCCATAATTTGCCTACCTTTGATGAATGTCATCTAATAGGGGGAGATAAGTTTTCCCATCATAGAGCTTAAGTGGTTTGCCAGTAGTTTTGAGAGAATCTTATAGGCACTTCCAACCAATGATATTGGTCGATAATGCTCAATATACTGGGACTATGTATCTTTGCTATTAGCACAATATGTGTTACATCCTTTTATCAGTTGACTATTTTCATCAAAGTATTTAATGAAAGAGATGATATCGCTCTTCATCGTTTCCCAATGGTGCTTAATGAAGTAGAAGTTGAAGCTATAAGATCCCATACTTTAAATTGAGAGCTGAATTGGGTCATAAAAATCAGTTGAGAAATAACTTGCAAAGTGTCCTCTGTCTAGTTAATGAAGTCAAACCAACCGATCTTTACTCGTTTTCATTTGCACTTCTTCTTTAGATAAGCACTAGGTTCTCGATAGATTATGTCTATTCACCCTGAGTCTTTGAGAGAATCAACCCCGTGGTTGGCTCACTGGCTCTACGCAGGTCCCTCCACTTTCGGTTATTACTAATATAGGCACTTAGTGATAACCTCCTCAGGTGTCTAGCAAGGTTTTGGTGCCGCTGTCGGAGACTATGGTTTATTAGCTTTGTAACTATTTACTTGTTGATTATCTTTATTTATTTATTTTTTTTATCTTGTTTCTAATCTTCTCTTTGTTTCTAATGTTTCCTTGGATGACCACATGGACAATGGGAACAATGAAAACATCGTTTAACTCGAGGCTCAATATTTCACTCTTTGGTCAGTTTGAAGGAGAAGCAGTCCATGAAGTATGGAGACAATTCAATGACCTATTAGTCCAGTGCTGTCAACACGGCTTTCCACTTCACATCTTGGCCCAATTTTTCTATGGAGGATTGAACCACACCTCTTAGTACAGGGTGAGGGAGAGCAAGATGCAAATTCATCCTCAATGAATAGAGCTAAAGAAGAAAAGGCACCTAACCACTTGAGACCCTTTGACAATGAAAAATGATTTTCTTCTCCTGATAATATTCTTTTCACACTGACCATTGGCCTGCCTTCTTTAGTTCTCCTGAGAAATATTCCCATGTATGCCTAACCTTTCAACGAACTTATCAACAATAAGGCAACGTACGAGATGGAGGAAAAGCTCACAGGTCCTGAGTCGGCAAGTGTTTTGGTGAGGCTACCCCCACAGATAGAACTTCCAGGTGGCAACCATGTCTACATCACTATGGGAAGAAATTGGGTCTCAAGAGATGTAAGTACAAGCCCCCGGATGATGCAGAGGGTAAAAGAAGTTTTCATATCTTTGGACAAGTTCCTAAAGATATGGAGTCACGTGAGTTACAGATGAAAGATGATGGGGTTTCCTTCAAGGTCTTTAACCAAGGGAGATGAACTTACAAGGAAAGCCAAGCTAGATACTTTAAACAAGCGCTTTTAGGGAGGCACCAAGGGTAATATTTTATTTTTCCTTATATTTTCCCGTCATTTAATTGTTTTCTTCTTTGTAGGACATGAAGGGTACATGGGAACATTTGAGAGCTTAAGGAGCAGCTCAATCGTTGGAACCATTTTCATCCATCTCCACCACCAGACTATTGAAGCATATTGGAACTCTTTTGAAATTTAACTCTATCCAGGGGCATTTTCTTTTTTGTTTTGAACCTGTTCTTATTTTGATTGACTTTATTTGATTGTGTAATTTGTTGTTTGTTGTGTTTGTCCCCTCACTCTTGACTAAACACCGGATGATCGATGTTGGTTAGGTTTGGGGGGACATTTGTATGAACTTGAATGCTTTGTCATGTTTAGTATGCTTATTTCACTGTCTTTTGTTGTATGATTATTTCACTGGCGTTTTGTTATTTTAGTGATTTTTTTTCATTTTTCTCTATTATTTGATGTTGCACGATCTACTATTCATGTTTTGCCTATCTTTCAACTCTTTGAAACTTGAGCTTAGTGTAGAATTGAACCTAAAATGGTTGAGTTTATGCATAATGGCATCTAAGATGTTAATTAATGGATGGTCACTATTTCTATGTTGGTATGTTTGCTTAATTGCTTTGCGGATTCACCTTTATGCACAACTAGGCCTTGTGGTAAAATGGAAAGTCAATGCATAGTCTAAAGATTGAACCATGATTTAAGTGCACTTGTTTTTATACTCTCGTACATGTTTTGCAAGAGTGAGGGAAGAGGGAGATACAATTTCTTGCTTGAATTGACTACGAGAAACGGTATGTGGCTGCTTAGGATAACTTCTCATTTTATTTGTTGTAAGGATTATGGAGTCGTAGTTGTGACACAAAGTCTTCTATTGACTGATCAATCTGTGGGAATTTATAGGGTATTGTGAGATAAAATTATGTAGCCCCTTTGGTCATCAGGATATTGCGACACATGATCATGTATCCCTTTGGCCATCTCCTACGTGCTTTAAATGCCTATGCCTTTGTGATTTACATAAGTTATCGAGTAGTATTGTTATTACAGAGCCTACAAAGTTTATATGTTTTGAAAGTTCATACGACAACATAACCAAGGCATCGTAATCGTCATCCATTCTTCAATTGTTAGTCTTTTGTGGGTTATTCTGTTTGCTTCTTATACTGTTCTTGATGTTGATGTTAATGCTCCATGAAAATTAGAAAAAAGAGATACCCAAAATGAAAAGGAAGAAAAAATGGTGAAAGAGAAAAAAATTGGAGCTTTGTTCGTAAAAGAACCAAGCATTTTGAGATCGATGCTTATCTTTGAAAATAGATTCCATGTCTTGGTCCCTTCTAAGTTTAGGAATTAAATATGTCCATGGTAGTTATTCGTGTCTATCTTGTTTTTAATACTTGTTAAGATTGTGGTCACCCTATATGAGCTTTTTCTTCGAGTGTACATTATTTTTGCTTCCAACTCCACCGCGAGAGAAGGCCTCACCTACATACGACCCCTTATTTGTGAGAGCATAGAGTTGAGGCTTAAACTTGGGATACTCTTGATGCCTATGTGTTGAAGGGTTTTGTGAATTCCTTGGTTTGGCCTAACACACACACGATAAAAGATTGAATGAAAAGTTGGCTAACATATAGGTGGTGATCTTTCGTGTTAACTTCATGTTCAAATATGTTTGTATGGACTTTATAGACCTATAAGCTTAAATCTTTTTTGCATCTCACGTGGAGTTCGTTAAGAATTAAACATGGCAAAATCTTGACACCTTTTATGTGCTTGCTTTGGGTTTGTAGGAGTTTTTAGATCATTATGGCCTTCTCTAAAGTCTTGTTTTTGCTTGAGGACAAGCAAAGCTTAAGTTAGGGGGATTTTGATGAGTTGGTTTTATACTAAATTATCGAGTCCTATTTTACTACTTTTTTGTTCATTACTCGAGTATTTTGCATGTCATTTATGTTTATTTTACTTGTTTCGTCTTATGTGTATTTAGGTACCTCAGGAATGATTTGTGTGAAAAGAGTCAAAAAAATGAGAGAAAGACTGCAAAATAGTTTAAAGAAGACAAGGACACTCTTATGCAACTCCACACGATCATATATATCTATATGTGTAGCGATCCAAACTAGATGATCCAAACTTGTAAAGAAATTAGACTTCAAGGGCTTTCCAATGATATATCACACGATCTTGATGTGACTTTTAAGGTATATAATCAATGCGCAAATAATCATGAAACAAGTTAAAAATACTCTAAAATCACTATAAATCACACGAGGACGGCGTCAATGATAGCAATATAGGGGTCAAACTCATAGAAAGACAAATCAAACTCTTTGCATGTAGATTCGTTAACCCTAACAACATGCACAAAACAACAAGAAGAGAATTGATATATATATATATATTGACCAAATAAGAAATAAAAATTCATAAAATTAAATGCAAATTTAAATTAAACTACGAAATGAAAGAAAAACACACGGGTTTTGTTGAAATTTAATAAGATAAACTTACTCCTAACATGTTTTGGGTGACTAAAACACACAAGATCAAATTAAAGGTCCGTAGTCCGATTTTATGCTTATAGGAAAGTGTAAGTTTTCACTCTAACATACTTAATATGTAATCATAATTGTAAATCTATAGTTGTTGAACACATAGCATATAAATTCATCTTCATTATACTAAAACTCTAACGAATGTGTTATCAATTTTAATATAACTTCTAAGCACTTAAACACAATAATCCATTCTAAAAAAAACTTCCCTTTTCAAAGAGGCTTCCAAAGTTTCTACACTAGGTATGCTCCCAAGTCCGTAGCTAAAGGGACAATCGATCTTGGGCCTGAACAAGCACGTTTTGGCATGTACAAAACCTGCAAGTTGCAACTTAAGACATTAGTGTAAAATATATAGCATAAAACCGAACTAAAAGAACATAACATTCAATTAAAGTGTAGCAACCACCCTACTTCACATTTGGAATAAATAAATTTGTAGCCTTGCATCATTGATGATCTCGTCATGAGAATTTTGGAAGAGAACTTCATCTTTGGATAAAAAAAACGTGAAGAAAGAATTTATTCTGAATTTTTCACAAAAATGACAAATTCGTATGAATTTTCAAGAAAGAAGAAATCGACCAAGACTAGAGAGGAGAGGCTACCAAATTCTACCATTTTCCTTTCTACGTCCACCTCTTTTATAGTTGTCTAAAACTAAATCCTAGAATCTAATTAGAATTAGGAAACACATTAACTTGTACACTAAGTAACTAATTCCAAATAATATTAATTAATCTAAGACTAGAATTCTTCTCTTATTGGCAACCTTCCTTCTTAAGGAGTCTCATTTTCCTTGTAGACTTCTTCATGCCTTCACCAAATCACACCCTTACTTTCTTGTCACGTTTTTTTCCTTGCTTGGAGGGTAAGTCACGCGGTTTTCCCTTATTGGGATCGGACTTTGATGTGTTTTGCATTTTTGGCCCCCTTATGGGCAGAAGCATGAGCTGGTGTTTTCTACAAAACCGTGGTACGTCTTCTGGGCTTTCCAATGATATATTGCACGTAAAATTTGATCTTAGATCTTGACTTATGGCTCACCAATGTAGACACCACAAAACAAAATAATTACAGGGCAATTTTGCCGATTAAAGTTCAATCTTGATTTTGCCCACTGAGTATCCAAATATGGTAATGTCTTCTTCATGGAGGTTGTAGTCCTCCTTCCAAGCTTTGCAAGCATATCTTGTGAGTTCATATCAAACACTCCTAGCTCAAGTTCTGATTTTTGTTTTGAAGTTAAGGCGTCAACACTGAAAATTCTGCTTGTGCCTCACTCAAAAATTGTCAATTTTGTTCAATGATCATTACTTGCACATAGAACATTATCAAAGCATAATTCATGCCGTAAAAATACTAGATTAGACCTAAATGAGTGTGAAACACATAAAAACATCATGAAATCATCTAAGGTGTACTATTTGATTCACATCAAATAGTACTAATTAAATTTAAATAGGAATCAAATTTAATTTTGCATTTAATTTTATGAATTTTTATTTCCTATTCGATCACTATATATCTCAATTTTTCCTTGTTATTTTGTGCATGTTGTTAGGATTAATGAGTCTACATGCTAAGAGTCTAATTTGTCTTCCTGTGGGTTCAACCATTTTGTTGCTATAATTGATGCTATCCTCTTGCAATTTATAGTGATTTTGGGTATTTTTAACTTGTTTCGTGATTAGTTGCACATTGATTATATACATTAAAATTCGCATCAAACTTTTGGCGTCGTTGTCGGGAGGCATACAATCACTTAGTATAATGTCTTTTATTTTTTCTTAATTTTTTTTCATTTTCTTGATTTATTTTAATTTTATTTTTGTAGTTTTAAATTTCCTTTTAATTTTCAGGGCCCTAAATCTGAACACCAGTCTCTTTCTCCGGGTCCTATTAATAACCAAGAGGATTTAATTCATGAATGTGGAGGAGATAAAAACGGGGGAAACAATTGGAACAACTTGATTAACCTGAACAATTAGAACAACCAGAATCACAACAATGCTCCTCCCATGGAAATATTTGGAGACATTTTCTTGTCTGGCACCAATCATCCCAATGACTTTGATTACGTCGTGGACGATTTCAACATTCCACCAAACTACATTCAATTGGTGAATGGAGGCATTTTGTTCTATGTAGGGAGGATGAGGTCCCAAATTCACACCTCTACGTCTTCATTGAGGTGACAAACACTCACAGACCATGAGAAGTACCTCATGATCTGAGTAAGAGAGCCCTATTCTCTTTTTCTTTGAGAGACAAGGCTCGAGAATGGTATGATTCACTGCCTAGTTACAATGTGGTGACATTTTAGAAGTTGAAGATCAAATTTTTGATGGGGTACAACTTTCTAGCCAAGATTGACAATTTGAGAGATGTTATCACTTAATTTCAATAGCGTAGTGATTAGACGTTTGCAGAAACATGGTTGAGATTCTTCGAATTACTCCGAAAGGGCTCGAGTCATGGTTTTGCATGAGGCGGAGAGCTCACCAAATTCTATCAAGGGCTTACCAATGAAAGTATGACAATGGTCAACGCCAATGCTGGAGGAAAACTAGATGATAAGACCTATTAGTGGTCGGCAAATGAGCAGGCCGAGCTAGCCAGGCCCGCCCGATACGGGTAAACGGGCTGGAAATTCAAGCTCGGCCCGCCTGTATAGAAAAAATGGTCCTGGCCCGTCCGGCTTGTTTATAAAATGGGCCCAATCCGCCCGGACCATTTACAAAACGTACCCGGACCGCCTGACCCATTTAAGTATAATAGCCTGCCCGGTCCGCCCATTTTCATATTTTTATTAATTTTTTAAAATATTTTTTAAATTTTTTTAAATATTTTTTTAAATATTTTATAATATATATTTTTTATTTTTAAATAATAAAATAGGCAAAACGGTTAAACTCGCGGGCTCAATCGCCCATTTTTCACCCAAGGCCCGCCACCCGCCTATTTTTCAACGGGCGGGCAGGCCCGTTGGCCCGTTTTTGGCTGGCAGGCCGGGGCGGGCCAAACGTTTTAGACTATGATAGAGATTTAGAAGATTTGTCAAAGACACAAGCCCTAAAATAAGGAAAGTAATGACAAATATTCCCAAGTCATTTGTGACTTTGCTTCCAGTTGCAAAGTCATTTGTGACTTTGCTTCCAATTGCAAAGTCATTTGTGACTCTGCTTCCTTGCCTATAAGAACATATGGAAACTATGTATTATTGCAAGAAAAAAAATTAATGGGTTATGCATATCAATCTTTCTGCATATTTTCCTTCTTATTATCCAATTCACCCACTAACTTGGCGTATGTACACTACAATGGATTGTCCGTTTATGGAATCCGAATATTTCTTTAATTCCCCTTCCAGTGATCCGGGGGACACTACTACTCATGATTCACTGCAATGGTTATTACAGAATTCAGATACGCCTATTACAGCTCATGAAGAAGACACTACACCATCCTCACCGGCAGATTTAGTACAGTCCATGCCTGTTAGCCCACAACCAATATCATCTTTGTCTGAGGATCCCGAGGTAAATATTTCTGATAATATTATGACTGAGACTATTGATCTTGCTTCTGTTGAGCCAATTCCAGGATTATCGGATAACAGTGTTGGGCGCTATATATTACCGCCACGGGTAAACCGTGGTGTACCTGCCAAGCGATATGAACCAGAACATGTACTACATCGGTCCAAATATCCCATAGCTGACATGGATAGGGGGAGTTTGTCTCAGTCCGCTCAAGGATTCATGGCAACGGTTTATTCTGAGCATGTACCAACGAATGACAAGGAAGCACAAAAACAATTAGAGTGGAAAAAGGCAATGGATACAGAAATGGCTGCACTACAGAAAAATCAAACGTGGGTGAAATGTGTTCAGGTAAATATCCATTTGGATGTCGCTGGGTATATACTATCAAACGCAAGGCTGATGGTTCCAGTGAAAGATACAAGGCTCGGTTAGTTGCAAAGGGATATACTCAAACATATGGTATTGACTACTCGGAGACTTTTTCTCCTGTAGCCAAGATCGACACTATCAGAGTATTATTTTCCATTGCTGCTAATCATGATTGTCCCTTACATCAGTTCGATGTAAAAAATGCCTTTTTCCATGATGACTTAGAAGAAGAAGTGTATATGGAACCACCTCCTGGGTTCTCAAGTGCTTTTAAAGAAAATGAAGTATGTCTTTTGAAGAAAGCTTTGTATGTTCTAAAAAGTCTCCTCGGGCATGGTTTGGAGGCTTTACGGTGACTATAAAATAGTACGGACATATGCAAAGCAATGCCGATCACACATTGTTTCCAAAACGACGGGGGGCACTCATCACATGCCTTATCATCTATGTTGATGATATGGTTATAACAGGGAATGACAGTGAAGAAATCATGAATCTTCAAAAATACTTGTTCCAGGAATTTGAAATGAAAGATTTAGGAAGACTCAAGTACTTTCTCGGGATCGAAGTTCTAAGGTCAAAAAAGGGTATATTCATCTCTTAAAGAAAGTATGTCCTCGACATTCTAACTGAAATTGGAATGTTAGAGTGCAAGCCTGCAGAAACACCGATAGTGATGAATCACAAGTTGGACTTTGATGACAATGCAGCTCCTGCAAACAAAGAACAATATCAACGTTTAGTTGGAAAGTTAATCTATCTTTCCCACACTAGACCAGACATAGCATATTCTATAGGAGTGTTTAGTCAATTCATGCAGAGGCCATAGGAAGAACACATGGAGGCAGCACAAAGAGTGTTGCGATACTTGAAAGGAACTACAGGGAAAGGAATTATTTTTAGACAACATGATCATCTCGAGGTATGTGCGTATACTGATGCAGATTGAGCAGGGAGCCATACTGATAGACGATTAACATCAGGATATTTTACCCTTGTTGGTGGAAACATTGTCACATGGAAAAGCAAGAAGCAAAAGGTAGTAGCATTATCCAGTGCCGAAACTGAATTCAGGGGTATTGCACGGGGATTGACCGAGGTACTGTGGTTACAAAACTGCTCAATGAAATTGGATTCCCAGTCTCTCATGCTATTCCGTTAATGTGTGACAATAAGACGGCAATAAGCATTTCAGAGAACCCAGTTCAACATGATAGGACCAAACATATTGAAGTTGATCGGCACTTCATCAAAGAAAAACTCGAAGATGGAACTCTGTGTTTATCATTTGTAAGATCAGAAAAATAACTTGCAGACATCTTAACGAAAGCAATTACAGGAAAAATATTTCATGAAATACTGGACAAGTTGGGTATCAAAGACCCGACTACCCAATTTGAATAGGAGTGTTAGACTAGGATAGAGATTGGAAAGATTTGTCAAAGACACAATCACTAAATTAAGGAAAATAATCTTTGACAAATCTTCCCAAGTCATTTGTGACTTTGCTTCCAATTGCAAAGTCATTTGTGACTTTGCTTCATTGTCTATAAAAACATGTGGAAACTATGTATTATTGCAAGAAGAAAAATCAATTGGTTCTGCATATCAATCTTTCTGCATATTTTCCTTCTCATTATTCAATCCAACCGACTAACAAAGACTGTCATCTTATCTAAGACATGTACAAAGAAGGCTTCCTTACATCACATTCCCAATTTTGCTCAACTTGCTGACATCTTTACGAACCCCCTTTGTTCACCCCTTTCTGCATCTCTTATCCAAGTTGGGATTGCAAGATGCCCATCAATCACCAGTTTGCGGGGATGGGGTGTTCCAAGGGTGAAGAAGATACAGCATGATTTAAAGCAGATTAAGCAAAGAGTTATGGAAGTTGTAACAAAGGTAGGGCTAGTTTGGTCTTTTCATTATGTCATAGTTAAGTGAAAAAGCGACATATTGTATAGAGAGAATATGTTTTTTTTCTTATTTCTTCTTTTTCGTTTAGCGGTTAATCAGTTAACCAAGATATGGCTTATCCAATCACCACAACTGCTGTATACCAGAATTCGGTCTCCTTGTAACTTAAGTTGGTCAATAATAAAATTGGAGGCGATTTATCTTCATAGAGATCTTGATTTCCTCTCCAACTGGTCAACTTGTATCGAATCGATTCTGTGCAACCCTATAAACTAGAATTCTCAATTTCTTCAGCACTTCACAGTGGCGAGTGGCCATTTGAGTCTTGATCTGATCTCGACCCAAATGTCCTGGAGGTGATAATTTTGGGGAAAGAAATATATAGTATCAGAAAACTAACAAGTGCAATAGGTCAAAATGACCACCAAATGCTGGCTATGGTTATACAAGGACTTATGGTGTAAAACTTTCCCATGAAAAATGTCACAGATAAGTCTTATGGGTAGTTGTACGATTGACGTGTCCGAACAAAATTCAATTCATACCTAACTTTGGACCGTACTGCAAAATTAATAGGACAAGAAATTTAATCCATAGTTTTGTCATTGTCTTGATTTTTGGCCGTATGTCACAATAGAAGAAATTTTATGCGGTTGGACCGAAGCTACCCAATTTAAAATAATATAAGATGTCCACTTTCTAGTTCTTAATATAATCATTCCTGTGATTTCAGATATTCTAATAAATTAGCAGTGAAGAAATTAGATTCGTGTTTTACAAATTTCGTAGGTGTTTCAAATATTTGGGAAAATTTGATTCATTAAAAATATTGAATCATACAATTGAAATTATTTACCAATTGAACTAATATTAGTGAGTAATCTTAATAATAAAATAAAGTCCCAAATATTTACAATCCACAACATACTCATTATATTGTCAACTAATTTCGGGTATGGGGGGTCAGATGTACGCACCCTTACCCTTATAATAATACAAAGATGTCGTTTCCATTGTGACCCAATATACATTGCGTCATTTGATATATTGAGTTCGTGCAACTTCATAAATAGAAGCACTGAAATTTAATAAAGTCATTTTATTCTAGTCCATTATTAGCACAAAATTAAAAGAATTGTCAATGTCTCCATGATAATTTTTCCAACTTCATTTGCAATAGACATGAAAATAAAGTCCCAAATATGATACAGGTCGTATAGC
>JAOWBN010220651.1:0-13232 GCA_028565015.1 Pinguicula moranensis | reverse complement strand
GCATGATCTCTCCCCGGGGACGTTTCCGGTGCCCGTGGAGCTACCAAATCCCACCCTCACCCTCACCCTCACCCTCATCCTCATCCTCACCTCATCCCCTCTCTTCTCTTCTTCAGTTCCTACGTAGGACAACACATTGCCGTTGTACACCATGAGTACATGGATGATACATTCTCAGCAATAGAAATGTTTGAGACGTGCTGCCATTAAGGCATGGAAAATCCCTCTAGCAGTAAGCCACCACAAGAGTTATGCTGATACCTTAAGGAACCAAAATCTGATCTCTGTCCATGCTAGACTGGGTGCACGGTTGAAGGTACCTCCAGCTCCACCAGTGGAGATGAAGGCCTCTAACTTATCTCCCACATACTTTCTATTAAACTTTCCACTTAACTGCAACTCGGATCGATTAATGGGAATACTGAGAAGGTAGGGTAATATTCGTTCCCACAAAATAGCCCGGAAGCTAGACCAAACTGGATCACCTTTTGCTTTTCTGAAACTCAATGATGCTATTGATAGAGATAATATGCTTTATAAGCTCAACAATGTCTGGATTGGATCCTACCGTTTAAAAGCAAATATTGCGAGATACTCAAAAAGACCTGATCACCTAATACAGAGGAAGACACAGGTGAATATGCCTCTAAAACTTGATCCCCTGGATGGTAAGGCTGTTGGAATGGCTATGTCTTCGAAGCTGGAATCTCTTAAAGGTAAGGCTATAGTTATGTCTAAATCTGGTATGGAAATAGGCTCTACAAGTACTTTGAAGGATCAGTATCACAATCCACAGAAGGTCGTCCCAACCTTATCCTTCTCTACTAAGGACACACATGCAGCTTGGCTCTCACACGGATATTTGACAGTATTGAAAAAATATGATGAATGGAGGGAACTCCAACTCGCAATGAGAGAAGCTGGATATCTCAATATCATGGTGAGTCGTATGGGAGACAGCAGAGTTCTATTGTGGGAGGAAAAACCTGCTGATATGGGACCCCTTTTGAAACATGATAAGAAGTGGTTGATGAATTGGTTATCTAATATAATACCCTGGTCTGACAGAAGAGAAGAGCCTCTTTCCTACACAAATTGGTATAAAATATTTGGCTTACCACTTCAATTGTGGACAACTGAAAACCTGGAGCTTATTGGGAATAAACTTGGCAAACTGATTGAGATAGATGAGTGTACTATCATGCATAAAAGACTGGAGGTAGCTCAACTCTTGATCCAATCTGAGTCCCCTTGTCAAATTCCATCAACTGTGGTTGTTAACATTGATGGTGAAACGACTACTTTGCTTATCCGGGAAGTTAGCACTGGGAGACTCCTTACACACCCTTGGCAAGACACTGCTACAAGCTTCTCTTCGTTGTAGTACCAAGGATGACTTGGACTCAAACTCTTCTCCCGATACTGACACTGACGGCACAGAGGTTCAGGAAGAAGTAGTAGAATGGATACCACCAAAACAACCCATGGATAGTGTTGTAGCTATGAGTACAAGACTGGACAACTCATCTAGGTTTATAGCAAATGCCCCCCCATCCAGTGGGTACCTGGGAAACTGGATTGGTGGCCAGATTCAAGGGCTTCCCTTGCCATTGTTAAAGGTACAAATAGCCTAAAGGAAGTGGAGACAGAAAACCAACATCTGCTGGAGAAAGTATCACAACAACAATTAGTCTCATAAGTGAATAAAAGGAATGAACATGTGCACAAATTCAAGCATGAACTAATACCTGATGACAAGGTGATGATGATCAAGGCTATGGAGGGAGACATAACACCTCAACCTTATCAGGATAAGGAAGGACAACTAGCTTTGGTCTTTGAGAAGAGTACTAGTTCCGGGGCAAGGGATAGGTCTATTATAGAGATGCATCCTAATGAAGATTCAGCCAATGTGGAAGGTATATATCTATCTTCTCCTAAGGATAATGAATTATAATCTCTATTTAACCCTCATCTTTCAGATTACCCTTTACTCGAATCTGCCGAATCTATTGATCAAGGGCATCCTACAACTACCTCTGCTGCTAAGAAGATTATGCTTAAATCAATCAAGGAAAAAAGAGGTCCTGGCCCTAAGACAAGAAGCCAAACCAGGAAGGCAATGAATCCAACTAAAGACAGAGATCAGACCATACTCAAGGAGTGGATTGATACTTTAACCCCCCATCATTCACCAAACATAACAGAGTCCCTGGAGGAAGTACAAATAGATCTATCTCCAGACAGAATCAGATTAGAGGCGAATGCAATCATGGCTCTTGGTCAAGAAGTCGGATTATTATATGGAACTACCCCGGAGGAAACATGTCTAATGCTGATGGATCTACAAGGCAATAAATCTAAGGCTCAGACGAAGAGTACAGCAGAGTTGGATCAACCAGAGAGGAAAGACTTTATTAAATGAAAAGGAAATTATCATAGCTCTCCCGCAGCCTTATTCTTAACAAGAAAAGTATCATTTATTAAATATCTAGAATTGTTTTACCTCCATGAAAGTCCTAATCGTTTCCTGGAAGCTTATGCAGAATGCAATCCCAACCAAAGATAATCTTGAACATAGAAACATCATACAACAAGGACTGGATATAAGTTGACCCCTCTGCAGAACAGACAATGAAACCATACAACATGTATTCTCTAAATGTATAATTGTTATGCAGGTATGGAAACTAATGATAGCTTGGATGTCCCTGGACAGTATAGAGCTACTTAACATTAATGAAGCACCAGCTCTACATGTATTTATGGGGGTCAAACCATATACTGCTGATAAATATGCTTGGAAACACTTTGGTTAGCTTTGATATGGTGCATTTGGAAATATAGAAATCTGCATTTCTTTCAAGGAATTGACATGACCGTAACACAGCTATTATTTATTATACAAAACTCATCCTGGTTATGGATCATAGCCAAAAGAGCTCCGGGATTATTTCCTTATAGCATGAATGATTGGCTGTTGAATCCATTAAACTGTATAAATTTTACTATATGACTAGTGATAGTAGTACATGTAAGGATTCATGCATAATTTCAAAGAAGAAATAATCAGTTTGAGGGGTAAAATGAACTTCAGTAGCTCAGATCATGATATAGTATGGTTTATAGTGAATGTTAGTGATGGCTTTTTGTGGTTTATTGTCAAGGAAGAAATAATCAGTTCTGGAAATCTGAAACACAATATGAATCTGCTGATATCTCATATACAGTCTGCATTTTATTGTGAAATTGGTGATGGTTTCCATGAATATTTCTAACTGGTATTAACAGCAAGAAAATGAGCCAGTTCATACAGGTACTCACTGCCTTAGGATTTCTTTGTTAATACATGTACTTATGTGGTTTTGACAGGAAGTCTGAGTGGAAGATAGACATATCAGAGTTGAATTTAAGGATCAAGCCTTATGATTTGTCACACACTGCCATGGCACAGCAGAGGAGATTAGGCGTTAGAGAAGGAATGAGGTAAAGGTATCCCATCCCTACCTAACTCTGATCTGAAAACCATTTTATCTGTCTACTTGGCTAAGGTACAAGTTAGGGGGAAAACAAACAATGTTGCTCCATATGCTGAGTTGATGACCTGCTTCCATAGAGGAATAATCATGTCCCAACAGAGGAGACTGAGTACTCTGACATGTTCATGAAAGTTTGTAGAGGAAACAACTCTACTTCCTAAACTGCAGATTACAATACCTCAATGAAACTGTCTTTCAAAACAATTTTGCCCTTTAGATACTGATCAGAGTGTTTGACTACACAATATCTGTCTCCACCACGGAGCAAATACCTGCTGCATGAAGGGATGGCCACAATTTAGCCATCAACGTGAAAAAACAGAAGCTGTAATGGAGTTTTGGTGAACTACCTAAAACAATGATTACTGCTCGTGGAAAAATGGCAATAGGACTCAATGCAGTCAAAGGATGAGGTGGGCAACAATCACAAGACTTGATTGCTATAAGGTGAATAGGGTGAGCTGTGCCGACTACTCCAATAAAGACCCCTGGAGTCATACGTGTATGGTGGCCTGCATAGTTGAACGTCAACGAATCAATGCTGACTTAATCATTAAGTCCTTTCTTATTGATTATATTAGCAATCCTATGATCTAGATACTATAAGGTGAACATGTAGAGCTGGAATCTTGTGGTGTGGTAATGACTCCTGTAATCTTGATGGAAGCATGCATGGCTGTGAGTCAATTGATCAATTGAACTTTGCTTTTTCTTTAATCCTTTTCTTATCCCTTATAAGAGAGTATATGTACATACTCTTTGATTAATGAAATTTGGCATAACAAAAAAACTTTGAAGTTTTTTAGACTTAGGAAGTAGTGTAATAAAAGGTTGGAATTAAAAGATACTTTCTAAACCACTACTCTGCTGAAAACTGGGAAAAACAAGCATTGACATTCCTGCAAATGTCCTACTTATTGACTCCGGCAATGCTTTCTTAACATAGTTTACTAAAAGGGAGATTCATTCTACCTGGAGTTGTGCAACATCAAAAAGTCCCTGGCCCGATGGCTACAATTTTATTTTCTGTCAACAAAATTGGGAGATTATAAAGGAGGATTTTTATTTATCAAGGAATTTTATTGGGACGATCAGATTTCAAAGGGAAAAAATTCGACATTTATCACCCTCGCCTCGAATATCTCCAACCCAGTTCAGGTTGGCCATTTTAGCCCAATCTCCCTTGTTGGTTGTGGTTATAAAGCATTGTCGAAATTGCTGGCCAATTGCATGAAGCAGGTGATTAGAAGAGTGCTATCTAAGAATCAAATAACTTTCATTCGAGGTCACCAGATTCTGGATGGAGTCCTAATTACTAATGAGACCATTCAGTCCATGAATAAATAAATAAATAAAAACAGTGATTCCCTTCAAGGTGGACTTTTCTAAAGCATTTGATTAAGTGACTAGAACTTTTTATCGCCAATCCTCTGCAAATTAGGCTTTTGTGATATTTGGGCAACCTGGATTAAGGAATGTATTACTATAGGTCATGTTGCAGTATTGGTGAGGGAAGCAGCGCATGAGAATTTAAATTTTAATGGGGCCTTCGGCAATGAGATCCTCTTCTCCGTTTCTCTTCTTAGTAGTTGTTGATGGACTAAACCTATTACTGAACTGAACTATCGCCATGGGAAAATTGACTGGTATTAACCTAGAAAATCTCTCTATTTCTCACCTATAATACGTTGATGATACTTTATTACTTCCTGAAGGGACTCCAATGAATATCTATTAACTTTGCCAAGAGTAGTCTTTTTCTATACTATGGTGTCTTTTTTATATAACATGGTGTCCTTTTTGGTTGAATATTTCAGTTGAGGACTTTGGCCAGTTCGTTGAGTTGATGCACTGTAACTCAGTCTCCTTTTTATTTTTCTTGGCTTACAGATTGGTGGCAATCTTTGCAATGAGAAGATGTGGGACAAAGTTCTGGTAGTAATGCTACGCAAAGTGGATAAATGGGACAACAAATTCTTTTCATTTGTTGGTCGGGTAACTCTCGTGAAGTCTACCCTCTCCTGCCTGCCAATTTATTATATCTCTATTTTCCAAGTGCTTAAACAAGTGATCAGAGCAATGGTGTGTTACAAAATATTCTACAATCTCAAGGAATCGCTTGAGAGCTCGACAAGTCAGAAAGAATGACTCACTGGCCCAACACGTTCCTCTTACGACATTGATTCATACATGATGGCGCCATAAGATGGATCTCCAAGAAATTTATAAGTTTTACAGAAAACATTGCTTTCGGCTAGAGCTTATCATTCGGTTCTCGATGGCGGTTATGGTCATAACCGACACCAAACCAAACAAGGTTCGGTTATGGTTTTCTATAACTGAATCGAACCGAACAACTAATTTTTTTATTATTTGGTTATCGGTTCAATTTTCGATTTACTGAATAACTGAACATTTTTTTTTTTAAAGAAGTAGGAATGACGAAAGTAATATTTACTTTGAAGAATCATTAAATATGTGCAATATTTATTTTAAAAAAATTGTATTTCCTCAAATAAGTGGAATTTGAAAAAATTGTTGTCAAAAGAGTCAAAATTAAAAATTCAATTACACATTACAAGGTTATGAAGGAAAGAAGAAAATGACATCATTTTCCTTTTCATTATAGTCCGGAACCGCGTCATTTTATAAACAACAAAAAAGAAGATGTCGGTTTTCGGTTATTACCGAAATTGAATGGGTCATAACCATAATCGAACTGAATTCAGTTATGACATTTTATAACCATAAGCAAACCAAATAATCAAATAACCCAAAAAAATTGTTATTTGGTTCGGTTAACCGTCGATTTTTAATTAACCAAATAATCGACGATTTTTTTGTTCATCCCTACTTTTGGCTAATGAGGTTGTGTGAACTTGAGAAGATGAACAACATAGAGTAATACATTTTGAATTCTATTGCTTTTGCTTGATCAAATGTTTGATACATGTCTAGTTTTATAGACTAAAGAATGTACAGAGGATAAGCTAATATGCTAATCTCAATTTTCTTTTTGCAGTTGTAGCAGAAGCTAAGCCACCCAAACTTTGCATTGAGCCATCTTAGCAGCTCCAACCTTAGTAGTCTAATCTTGAGCAGAGGCTGTGACATCCTTTTGAAGATTCTGAGTGGGAGCAGTGATTTTGATATCCAAGTCCAATGTAGAAGCTTCCTGATCAACAATGGTTGATTCTACGTGGTCAGCACCCCCCTCGCGCAAGCTAAGAGTGGAATTGATGACCACGTGAAGATTGAAACGAAAGAACTCAAATAATTCCTGAGACAGAGTCTTTGTAAACAAATCAATCACTTGAAATTGAGAGGGAACAAACTAAGTACATATATTGCCGGCAAGAACCTGTTTGTGGATGAAGTGATAGTCTAGCTCCACATGCTTGGCGCGCTTATGAGAAACTGGGTTCGTGCTGAGAAAGAAAATACTCTTGTTGTCACATAAGAGAACTGGAGAGAGACAAAGAAACACCAAGATCATGGAGTAAGTGCCATAGCTAGAGTACCATAACAACAGTGGAGAGAGCATGATACTCAAACTCACAGTCGGAATAAGGGATGTTGGGTTGCTTCTTTGCATTCCAAGAGACCAAATTGTCGCAAAGAAAGATAGCAAAATCAGAGGTGGATGGTAGAGTATCAGGACAACCCACACAATCAGCATCGAAGTAGGCAATAATATATCTAGGTGTTGAAGAAATAGTAAAGTGCATACTCATTGAGAGGGTACCCTTCACATTAACAAAGAATTCTCTTGATGACCTAAAGATGAAGCTCAGTAGGAGCGTCCATATACCATCTAACAGAATGAAAAGCATAAGCCAAGTTCGTTCGGGTAATGGTAAGATACTGAAGAGCCCCGACAAGGAGCGATACACCATTAGAGGAGAGATGCTGCGAAATCACCACGAGGGTGCTTACAAACCAATTGTCCAGAACCTGTGCTGATCATGAATGTTCCAAGCATAATTCAGTTGACTAAGGAAGAGTAAATCATCAGTGAAAGTAGCCTCAAGACCTAGGAAATAAATGAGAGAGATGAGATCCTTGAGGACGAACTCCGTACGAAGACGATGAACAAAACGATCCAAAAATGAAGCACTGCTACCAGTTACAATAACGTTATCCACATAGAAGAGCAAGTAGATGATAACAGAGTCATGAGTGACGATAAACAGAGAAGTATTAGCATGACTGAATACAAAACCTGGTGTACCATGAATGGTGCAAACTGCTCAAACCTGGCACGAAGAGCTTTCTTGAGGCCATAGAGAGCATTGTATCTTGGTCGTGTCTTGAGATGACAGACATGACCAAGATATAATGGATTTACGTAGCCGGGGGATTATTCCATGTAAATATCTTCATTCAGATATCCATGTAGAAAAGCATTATTTATGTCTAGTTGACAAAAACACCATCCACGAGAAATAGCAAGCGTGAGAACAATGCGAACTGTAGTAGCCTGGAAAACAGGACTAAAGGTGTCAAAATAGTCAAGCCCTGGGACCTGAGTGAATCCACGAGCAACAAGACGAGCCTTTAATCTTTCCACAGAACCATCAGAAAGATACTTAGTGTGAAAGATCCATTTTTTACCAACAACATTTACGTGATGAGGATGAGGAACTAGTTGCCAAGTCTAATTTTGATGAAGTGCATGAATCTCATCATCCATAGCAGTGATCCAAGCAGGATGCTTGGCAGCATATTTGAAACCTTGGGGCTCAGTGGATGCCAAAAGTGCAGAGAGAAAACTAGAGAGAACCAAATTGCACTAATCTGCGATGACACGAGGGAGAAACACTCTAACCTTGGCATGAGTAATCATGAGATGAGAGCCAACCATAGCTTGGGTAACAGGAAAAGGAGGAGAGGCCAAAAGAAGATCCTCAGGAGGAAAACGATGAGAGAGTGGAACATCCGGAGATGAAGAGTCCAAAGGAGGAGCCTCAAAGGGAGCGGAAGAGGATTAAGGAATATCAAGGGACAATGGATGTATGGAACAAGGAGGAGAAGGAGGTGTTGGTGTAGTAGCAGTGGGAGGAGGAGAGGAAAATGAAATAATGTTAGGAGGCACATGGAAAACAGAGACGTCAAGCTTAGAGAGAGAGAGAGAGAGGATGAGAGGAATTGTGGAAAGGGAAACAAGTCTCATCAAAATAAGTATGACGAGAGATATAGAGTTGAGAGGATGAGAGATCAAGGAAGCAAACCCCTTATGAGAGAAGCTATAGCCCAAAAAGACATAGAAGATTGCGTTGAGCAAGCTTATGGGTTGTATAATCACGTAAGCATAAAAAAAATACGACACCCAAAGGTATGAAAATAATTATATCAGGGAGATAAGTCATAAAGTAACTCAAAGGTAGAGATACCTGTCAGGAGAGATGATGGAAACAGTTGATGATGTATGCCGCAGTACTGGACTCATCAACCCAGTAGGTGAGAGAAACATAGGCCTGGAATAGTATAGTGAGTCCCATCTCAGTGAGATGACAATGTTTTCTCTTGGCATGTCCATTTATAGCAGGGGTACAAGGACACGGGATGAGGTGATGAATGTCATGGGTGTGAAGATGATTTTGAAAATGATGACTAGTGAATTCAGTGCAACTGTCACTGCGAAATTTTGGTGAAAACAGTAAGTTTTGGTATTTATTGATCTTTATTGATGATTGCATGACATGGGTATACTTTTTGGAACATAAATCTAAGGTTTTCCAAAACAAATCCTCATTTCATGCCCTGGTCTCTACCCAGTTCTATACAAAAATCAAAATCCTTAAGTCGTATAATGAAAGGGAATTTGTGAACAAAACGATGACAAATTTTGTCACAAAAGGTTTCATTCACCAAACCATCTGCTCATATACACCACAACAAAAAATAGAATCATTCTTGAAATCACTAGAGCCTCATGATTGAATCTGAAGTCTCATCTCATCATTGGCCTGACGCGGTAGCAACTACAATGTATCTCCTCAATCGGCTTCCCACAAAATTATTAAACTAAGGACCCCACTTCAAATCCTATCCAAACACTTAGACATACCCTCAGCCTTAGCTCTTCCCCCTCGAGTGTTTGGGTGTTTAGTTTTCGTTCATATCCCGCATCATGATCGGACAAAACTTGAACTTTGTGTCGTGAAATGTGTTTTTCTTGGTTATGGGGCGAATAAGAAAGGGTACAGATGCTTTGATCCCATCAAAAATCAAACATACACCCCCATGGATATTGCACCTTTCTTGAAATAGAATATTTTTACCCTAACCAATCCAACAAACAGGGGGAGAGTAGTATAGAGGATTCCTTGGATTGGTTATTAAGCCCATGAGGATTGTCTGATGTTGTTCCCATTGAGCTAGCAACCAGAGTCCGAACTAAGCAAGTATATGAAAGCATAGAACCATGGCTCATAACAGAGGTCCATTCACCGATTGTCTCCTCCGTCAGAAGTCCTGAGGTAAGTACTTCTGAACCAAGATTAACTGCTAAACAAACTTTTGCTACAGTATACACTTATATTGAGAATGCAGTTCCAGATACATAGTCGAGATATATACTGCCGCAACGAAGTACTCAAGGTGTACCTCCGAAGAGATATGCACCAGAGTATGAACCACGAACATCGAAATACCTGGTCAAAGTAAAAGAAGTATCAGTGGCACTACCTAGAAATGTTCGGAAAGCACAACAGAGCAGTAAATGGCGCCAAGCAATGGAAGAGGAGATGATAGCACTTGAAAAAAATGGAACATAGGAAAGATGCAAGTTACTGTCAAGAAAACGACAAGTTGGGTGTAAGTGGGTATAAACCGTGAAATATAAAGTAGATGGCTCAGTGGAACGCTACAAAGCAAGGCTAGTAGTAAAGGGATATACACTAACATATGTGATTGATTACCACGAGAATTTTTCTCCAATAGCGAAGATTGATAATATCTGGGTATTCTTCTTAATTGCAGCAAATCTGGACTGGCCACTTCGTCAATTTGATATAAAGAATGCTTTCTTACATGGGGATCTCAAAAGGAGGTGTACATGGAAGTTTCTCCAGGCTTCTCTAGAACATTTCGGGAAACCAAGGTTTGTCAGTTGAAAAAGGCACTTTATGGACTAAAACAATTACCTCGAGCATGGTTTGGGTGATTTACTGTAGCAATGAAGAAATATGGATATAAACAAAGTAATTTAGATCACACCCTATTCCTGAAGAAGAAAGGAGAACCGGTAACATGTCTGATCATCTATATGGATGACATTATA
This sequence comes from Pinguicula moranensis, assembly GCA_028565015.1. Classification (NCBI taxonomy): domain Eukaryota; kingdom Viridiplantae; phylum Streptophyta; class Magnoliopsida; order Lamiales; family Lentibulariaceae; genus Pinguicula; species Pinguicula moranensis. Next base: position 2,408 of record JAOWBN010220651.1, on the reverse strand, counting down.
ATCACTGGAAGTGACACCGATGAGATAATTTTGGGTTGCCGGTCATAACCTTCTATTTTAACTGCCAAAGGGAAAGCAGAATCAGCGGCCAGAGAGCCAATTAGGAAAAATATAGTTGAAAAGAATGGGGACAATAAATGTTCGAGGACTCAGAGCCCCGGGTCCGGTAGGTGCAATACACTATCTTGTATATTCTAATTCTATTGATTCTTTATGTCTTCAAGAGACAAAGACAAATTGTGATAATAGACTGATTTTGAGCAAGTTATGGAGTGGAAATGGGTTTCAGTGGGCAGAGAGTCCTTCTGTTGGTTAGGCAAGTGGTCTGTTATCAATATGGAATTGAGATATATTTTTGTTTTCGGCAACTCGTTCTTTCCCTAATATACTTGCAGTGGAAGGGGTTTGGAAAGCGACGCAGGCAAAGTTATTGGTTATTAATGTATATTTTCCTTTTGTTCCTGCTGATAAACGTGCATTGCGTTTACATATATCAAGTATGATTCAGGAAGCGGATCTTTGTGCTATTTGTGTGGTTGGTGATTTTAACTCCGTCAGATCGACCACAGAAAGACTTAATTATTATGGTATTCCTTCGATCGACATGATTGAATTTAATGATTTTATTCTTGACCATGCTTTGATTGATCTACCCCTGCAGAGATTTTCGTATACTTGACTTTATGGGAGAGGGAGGAGTGCGAGTCGGCTTGACAAGTTCCTTCTTTCAGATAGCTGGGTCTCATTATGGCCAGGTCTGAAGGAGATTGCTTTTGATAAATGTATTTCAGATCATCGTCCAATATTACTGTCGACATGTACAGTAAATTGGGGGCCAAAAATATTCAGAACTTTGGATGTGTGGGATTCTCATACAGGGTTTCGTTTATTTGTTGAGGATACTTGGAAGAATCTATTTTTTGAAGGAAATAAGTCTTATATTTTGCATTGTCGGTTAAAAGATTTGAGACAGGCGCTTAAAGTTTGGAACCATAATGTTTTTGGCATGACGGACAGGAATCACCGAAAAATTAAATCATTTTGATCACATTGGGAAGATACGTGCTTTATCTGATGTTGAAATTAACGACAGGAAATTGGCATTGGTTGAGTTACAGGTATCACAGAATCGTAAGGCAGCCATTCTACTTCAGAAATCAAGATCTTCTTGGATTCAGGAAGGAGACGGTAATACTCATTATTTTCATGCTCGGGTACGTAATCGTCGCTTTCGTAATGAAATTCATGGTTTGTTTTTTGATGGTGTTTGGAAAGAGGATGTAGTGGGTGTGAAGCAGGGCATTTTACATCATTTCAGAAAACATTTTTCAGAGCCTTTTGTGGAGAGGCCGAATATTATGATACCATGCATGCATACTTTATCTATTGAGGATAATAATGTATTGTTAGCAGAGTTCAGTGATGATGAAATTTATGCTACTCTTATGTCTTGTTCTGGAAGGAAGAGTCCGGGCCCTGATGGAATTAACTTTCACTTTCTCCAGACTCATTGGGAGGTTTTGAAAGGTGATTATATTGCTTTTCTGAGGGCTTTTTATTACTCAGGCGATTTATGCAGGGCGATAAATTCTACATCTATTGTATTGCTGGCTAAAGTTTTTTCTCCGACAGAGATTAATCATTTCTGTCCTATATCCTTGGTTGGCAATGCTTACAAATTATTATCAAAGCTTCTTGCTAACAGACTGAGGTTAGTGATTGAAAAAGTTATCTCTTATCAGCAGTTAGGTTTCATTCGAGGAAGACAGATACAAGAAGACATTTTGCTGGCTTGTGAATTATTGCATCATGTGAAATCTTTAAAGGACCCTATTATCTTTTTGAAAGTTTATTTTGCAAAAGCATATGATTCTGTTAGTTGGTCTTTTTTGATTAACATGATGAGAAAAATGGGGTTTGCTGAAAGGTGGATATTTTGGATGAGGGCATGTCTCCAGTCGGCTTCTGGCTCGGTACATGTAAATGGAGCCTCTTCTGGTATTTATGACTTTCATCGCGGTCTCAGACATGGTGACCCATTATCTCCATTTCTGTTTGTTATTGCTACAGAAGGCCTGAATTTATTACTTCATCGTGCTGTGGATATGGGCGTGTTGCAGGGGATTAAATGTGGGGAATCCATTTATATTCATTCATTATATGCAGATGATACCTTGTTCTTTGGTCAAGGAACTCTGCTGAATGTACAAGGAATGAAGGCTATTCTCAGATTATATGAGCTTGTATCTGGTTTATGTATAAATTTCAAGAAGAGCAGTATATTGGGAATAAACATTTTACCTGATACTCTGCAGAGTTTTGCAAGAGATTTACATTGTGAGGTGATGTCCCTTCCTTTTGAGTATCTAGGGATTCCAGTGGGTTGTAATCCAGGTTATGTGCGTTCT
>JAOWBN010220640.1:0-13232 GCA_028565015.1 Pinguicula moranensis | reverse complement strand
TATAGAAATTCGAAACCCTACTTCCCTGGCGCTGTTTGTTGAACGGTGAACCCGTGAACTGAAGGCGTGAAGTGAAGTGAAGCCATGAAGGAAAAATGCAAGACACAACTCAAAACTTGAAACGGGTGCCTATTGAAGCGTGTTTTAGAAACGGGTGGGCAGGCCTGCCTGTGGGCTCAGAAATCCGAGCCCGCGCTCGCCCTGCCTAGAAAACAGGCGGACAAAGTCTGCCCATTTATGTGCTTGACCCCGGGACCGCCCATTTTTCAACGGGCGGTCCATACCCGCAGCCCGTTTTAAACGGGCGGCGGCGGGCCAAGCCTGTTTGGCCCGGCCCGTATGTCTAACTCTAGTCTAGAGAGAATCTACCGACAACTTGGAATTTCAGAGGAGTCAGCAAGCTTATATATGGGAATTTGTGGGTTTCATGGCTGCATTTGGAAGCTAGATATTTTTTTTCCAGCTACGGAGACTATTATGGGATTAAATTCAGCCAAAACGTGTACCCGCTATTTAGTACTATGGGTCGGGGCTTTGCAAGTAGAGTCATCTCTCGTTTGGTAATGGCAGACAATTGACTGTCTGTCATCTACCGATGCTTAAATCTACTTGATTTACTCAAAATACCCTCTGAACTCTGGTACAAATACCTGATATATCTCTAAATCTCTAGAGACAAGAAACTATCCACTCAAATCCTCGCTCGATCAAAAACACCCCTTACCGAGAATAGATAACCCACTTGCCGGCCGGCCTCCTCCACTATCATCTGGCCGCTGTCGTCTTGTGAAATTGTCCACCAGTTTCTCTCTTCGTATGTACGCACGTGCATACAAAGAGAGCAAGCGTTATCCCATGACCCCCCCTGCGAACACCATCATCATTGACGCCAAAAATGATAATGTTGAAGATGACCCAATCATCATTGGCGGCGATGAACCCAACCAGACCATTCATCGCCATTCCTTCCTAGCCACTAGTTCCGCATCTTGCATCACTATTGATTACTTCACCTAGTTTGTTTTTAACTTTTATTGGATATTGTCTGTTTTGTTGTGTGTTTTTGGTTGAACTCGCTGGTGTGTTTATGGTGTTTGTTACTTTTTGAAACAATGTTTCAGCGTTATTATTATGTTATTATCAGTGTTTTAGTGACTGTAGGATCTCAAGTTGTTTAAGATCTACATTATAAAGTAAATAAATGTAGATCAGTACAAAGTTTAGGCTTAAACTTATAGAAATTATAAAGCTTTTAACTCTGCATGTGCTAAATTGTTGATTAGTTCAGCCGGTTCCCAACCTGAAATAAGGAGGAGGGAAAATAAACTGAAGAGTTTCTTCCTTTTCAACAAAATGTATATGTTTTCCTTGAAGCTATGTATTTTAATGATCATATTTGTGATGAGAGTGTGATCATATTTTAATGACATTTTTTTGTTTCGGTTTATTTACTTGTTTAGTAAGTGAGATGAAAATATGTATAACTAAATGAAAATATGTCCAGTGTGCAGATTTTTCATGCATACATTGCATTATTTTGTATTGTTAGTTGAGCTGACCTACTTTTGTGAAAATGAAATTCATCAGCTTGTTTTTATGTCCCTGATTTCAGGCTAAACATAAGGATTTCATTTGTTGAGGATTGCTTCTTATTGGTACCATATTCTTCTTATGATACCATTTGTTGAGGATTTCTTCTTATTGGTACCATATTGTTGGTACCATATTCTTCTTATGTCACTGGGTTCCAAGATGGATCTTGTTTTTATGTCAATGGTTTGATTATTCTTCATATTGGTACCTGACCAATGAAGAAAGTAAGGCAATCATATTGCTGAACAATGAAGAAAGTAGTTAAACTTTAGATTAATGGGCTGATACTTTGGTCATTTGTTGAGGATTGTTGTTGATTCTAGTGCATCTTAGTATGTGAAGACTGTTGAGCAAAATCTTTATTGCTAAAAGTGTTGTACAACATAGTTACAGATGGTTGTAGACTATTTTTGCACAAATATATGAATTCAAACCTGCTGAATATTACTACACATTCATATAGGCTCAAAAGATTTGATATTTCTTTAGATACGTGTTTTTGTGCGATGACATCAAATGAGGGCCAATGTCGGATAATCATGTTCTGCACTACTTAAACCACCCAAAACCATGGTACCAAACACTGGCTGTGATATTTCTGGTAAAATTAGCTTTAAAATACCCGCAACCACGACACCAAACGTTGGCTCATTGCTGCAACACTTGATTGAATGAGCTGATCAATGATGAAAATAGGGTGCCAATGAAGGTTCAAAAGAAACAAAGGAAATCATTCATGTCATCACATATGAATGCACTTAAATTTTATAAAACCAACACCATTTCATATGTCATCAGAATTTCAAAAAACACTTCTGATCAACACCTTCACCTAGCAGCCAAGTTTAATTTCATGCGCAATACAAAGAATAAACCTGCTACATTGCCTACTTCAGAACACTAAACAAATACCAAAAATCAACATGCCTACATAGTTTGGCTCAACACAAAGAACAACCAAACCCTAAGCTAGTCCAACTTCTCCTTGCAGAAGAGTTTGATGAGTTCACCCCTCCCGGATGCATTTGAAGTGGTCCAATAGTAATATTAACTTTCGTGGCTGAGAAGATGATCAATAAGACGTAGTTTGGTGGCCAATTCTGGTTCACCACACTCCTCTAGTTGTTCCCTCAACTTCAGTGCCTTCTCTAACTTGGACTCTTCAAGATCCATGTGGTTTTGTTTCTCAAATAAGAGCGCTGCTTTTTCAAAAGCAAGGTCCATCTTGGAGAGTGTACTTTCAGCTTTGGTGGTTATGCCTACGTTGTTGGTGTCGCTGCTGGCGATTGGTTCCTTACGCTTCCCCCCGCTCCTATTAGTTTGCACCTGCTCAATTCTATCATTAGCATCTGTAGCCAGCGGATCGGTTGAGTTGTCTATCCTTTCTTCAGATTCATCTATTATTTTTTGGACTTCAGTGGTGGGTTTGTTAATTGCCCTCTCCACCATTAAATGGTCTCTAGCACCTGAACCCGTAGCTCTGAACAGCCCAAACTGTTCACACCATAGGTCGTAGTACGGGAAAGTCTTTCCTCGAAAAGACGAGTACTTGTTGTTCACCTAAAAATGATAAAAAAAAAAAAATACTAAGAAAGTAAATCATAAGTAAGCATATGATAAGAAAGAAAATGAATGACTAAGCATATTCCTTTTACATTTTTTCCGAGTCCACAACAACAACATGTGTACTCACATCTATTGCAACACCACTCAACTTTGTGAATTCATTTAAAAGCCGGTACTACTTACCCAAGCTATGAATTTTATTCAGCACATTCTTCGCAGTAATGGTACTTCCTACAACCAAAGATCTGATCTTACTCGCGACTTTAAGATGTGTTCCCCTCTTCCAGCCTTAGCCAGCCTTCCACCCCTTATGTGCAAGTTCCTTCAGAACATTCAGTAAGACCATCTCCTCATCTGGTAAGAGGTACAACTTTTTGCTGAACGACTCATTTAGGGCTGGGCATTCAGAATTTAAAAATTTTGATTTTCAAAATTTTTTGAATTCCGATCCAAAATCAGTATTTGAGATTTTGAAATGGAGCGGAATGCAATTCAGTTTCGAATTATATTTCAGATCGGATCGGAAATATAGGGTTCGAAATTCGAATTTTCAAATTTCCAAAATATTTCCGAATTTTAGATGAAATATCTCCAAAATTTCTGAATTTTAGATGAAATATTTCCAAAATTCCAAAATATTTTTGAATTTCCGAAATATTTCTTCTAGTTCTCCAAAATATTTTCGAATTTTGATTTTTTCTTAAAATTTTATTATTGTTCGAAAATTCCAAATTTTCGAATTCCGAATAACTATTTGGAACGGATCATAATTCAAAATTCACTTCCAAAATTAATTTGGTTAGGATCGGAAATGAGCATTTTTTAATTCTGAATGCCAGCCCTAGGCTCATTAGTACTTTCAACCTTGACCTTTTTCAGCTTCGGTTATGAGGCACCTCCCTGTTTCCCGGACTTCGTAAAGGTTGGTAACGGAACTTCTGCCCTCCCAGATGTAAGCTCATCTTCTGCGTGGATATGACTCGTTGCATCCATTGGCAAAACCCTACAAAGACAAGATGAACAAATAAAATGTATAAAGCACAAATGGTTTCAAGTCACTTGTTCAAATAAAGATTGAAAAAAATAACCGTCAAAGTTCTAATCATTCATCAACTATAATTAAATGTTCGAACAAACAAGATCAAACAGAGTACAGTTTGATATGCAAACTAAGAATCATTAATGACTCGGTAGTGTGAAGGCGCAACATATGGATCCCAAGGTCCAACAACTATGTTGTCTCAAAATTTGTTCCACCATGTCGAGGAATTGGGTGCTAGAAGCCAATCCTGTACGTTAACTTCTGTATCTCATCTACTCTCCTCGAGTCTAGCAACATATGCAAATGAATGGTTCTAATAATGGGTCAAACGAGATCACGTCGATGACAAAGTTGTGGAGCAGCGCACATGCTAGAATTATTTCACATTGTGAATTAATATGGAAGAATGTAGGGTTCCAACGGTGAATCGCTTCTTTCAAATACCAAATGCGCTTTCTATCACGTTGCGGGTTGATGAGTGACGAATGTTGAATAATTATTTTTGATTTTTTTCTGGCCTTCTATTTCCAGTATCCCATTCTCGAAGATGATATTTTGTTTGCCTATACCGCGTGAGGAACCTCTCGGCATTCATATATCTACTATTGCACAAGAAATATGTTCCTACAAAAACCATGCGCAACAATCTATTAGCTTATAATATTTGAAACTAATTTCCTACATTTATATATAGCGAGTTGCACACACCAGTTTGTACCCTAAGGCCAATTGGACGAGTTAGTGCGTCCCTTATAAGACAACTATCTGCAGCTGATCCCTCCCAACCAGCTAGCATATTGATAAATCGCACACGTGTGTCACACACTCTAAGGACATTTGTTGCCAAATGCCATTTTCTTGTTTGGTAACGTGGTTGATTTTCTGCGTGGATATGTACTGGTACGTAGGTGTCGTCCACCGCACCTACACATCCCTGAAAAGAGGCCAAATATTGATGAAGATCAAATGCAATACTCTTCAAAGTTGCATTAACAAACAAAAAGCTTAATGAATGTACGTGGAAGCATTTCCATCGTCTATAGATGCATGCACTGTCGATCAGGACTGGTTGTACAAGTAGTCTACCACGCAATTTGAGGACAACACACAAAACTTAATAAAATGCTTGACTGATTGTCTGACCACTATGCTAAAAATCAGTCTGTAAGATTTTATTTATTTATTGGTGGTGAGCGATGATGCGCAGGAATATTGTCACATTCTCAACAACGGACACATACTGATCGTTCTTTAGACCGCATTCATCCCGCAAGATTCGACAAAGTTCGGAGAAGGCCTGGTGTGACATCCGCAAGTTTTTGAAGCATTCCCTGTTGGACTATTGCATAATTTGTTTGAAGTAGGCTAATCTTTCTGAAATCTTATCAAGAATGAGGTATTTTGGCGGTGCATCGGGGTTATGGTTACGCTTACGCTAATGATGCTAGGTGTTGTTGCTCGGGTTTTCCTCTAATGCAAGGATTGTGGGTAGCGCAAGAAGAAACAATTTTTCACAAAGGAAGAGTGTTTCAACAAACAAGAAGTTAATCGTAACTTAGTTCTACCATAAACACAACACAATTGTTCACCTTATTATAAACAGAAGAAAACAATGCTAAGAATCAGAACGGACCTTAATAAAGTAAGCTGAAAAATCAAAAAACGGGAGAAATTTATCTCATGCATCACAGAACATGTCCAAAAACAATTTTCGCAACATATGAAAACCACAACTAATTGTTATCATAATGTTTTAGATTGGAAGGTTAGCTATTGGTAACAAGTACACAAGAAAAGTTGTAGATGATAAGGAAATAGAGACTGCAGTTGCTATTTACCACAAGCTAATTCTCAATCATCATCTTAACAAGCAAAAGTTTACTTATGGTTAAAAGGAGCATTGGGGGTAATGGAAAAATCAATTTTACGGGATAATCAAGTGCATAGGCAATATTTTGAGAAACATACTTGTTTTTTTCCCTTTCAATGAGTCTTTCTTAGGCATTAAAGGCTCTATGAAAGAATTCCCTGAACAAACCCCCTCAATCGTAAGCATTATAACGGCACAATAATGATTTACATATGCAAGAATCTTGTAAGAAAACAACTGAACAACCCCCCTCCAATCAATCTGCAACGAATGAGCGATGAAATTTGCGGCAAATCAAATCCATGACAGGGTTATCATAAGAAAACAACTACATAACAATTCCAAGAACCGAGAACTAACCCGTATTTCTGACCAAAATCCTAGGACAACAATAGACGAGATCCCAACAAAACCTAGCGATAAGAGATGAAATTGTAGGAAAAATTATGCGTGATTGATTGGAGAGGGTGACAAGACGAAGAATTTACCTAAAAGCGTGGCGGAAGGAGAAGATTTGTCCAAAGCGTAGTCCCGAAGAACACGGGAGTTGGGCAGGAGAATTCGATTTGTAGGTTTTGGATGGGTTTTATACCAGATATAATTTATTGGACAAGTGAATGTATTTAGGTAATCGACCACGTTGGACAACTCGTGGAATGTGCAATTAGCAAAATGTTGGAGGGATTAAAAATGTGGCGGAACCCAGTGACAAACACGGGTCGCGAAGTAATCCTTCAGGTCAAGCGTATTTTTGTGCGCGTGCACCAAACGAGGGTCAATGTCTAATAACCCAGCACCGCACCACTTAATCCACCAACCCGGGTACCAAAAGTACGCTTAATGTCTTTCGATTATTTTATCTTCTTGTCTTTTGGTAACTGGATACGAAATACTTACGTGTGAATCTGGACTTAATTTGTATTTGTCAGAGCCGATGGATGTGACTTTACTGGCTTGGGCTGAATATTCTTGTTGGAAATATGCAGCCACTTGTAATAGTTTTGTTCTATTTCTTATGCTCTTTGGAGGTTTTGGTTTTGGTGTGATGAAAATTTGTACCTTGGAGAAGTTGGATTTTGTTCCATTGTCTATCTAGTCTGCCTGGTGCGCTTTTGTTTTATCTCTTATCCTGGTTTCCCTGACTGAAATTGAATGCTTATGTTTATGCACATCTTTGATCATTGTTTTTATTTTTTCGGGATTTCATAGAGATATAGGGGTGCAATAGATGCAAGGAAGATTATGTCGGAAAAATTCTCTGCGACTCTGAGGATCGGGGACTTGAATGGTTTCGTAGCACCCTCACAGGATTGTGAAATCAAGAATGAGGTAGCATGTCATTTCACTTTTCTGCCAGGATAGTGGAACAATCTTGTGCTTGATTGTTCTATTTGGTTCACTTATTCTTGGATGTCTTTGTATCTGCTACTTAGCCACAGCATCAGTTTTGCTCTTCTGCATGACTTCAACATCCTTATTATTAACAATTTTTTTGGCTGAAAAACAGAATGCTAGAGAAAAATGTTGGATACTTAATGTCTAATTTCAATTTTGTAAATATTAATAATATGACCGCATATGCAACTGAATATAGGGAAAGCCAAGACAGCTCCAAAAGAAGTAACAACTGAGCCTGCGAAGATATCTCTTAAATATTGTTTGGCTTGCTGGTAGAACTTGATATTAATGTTGAGCACTAACATTGTGGCACTGTCTTAACTGTGTCCATGCATCAGATATATTTAGATTAATGTTTAAGTTAAGAAAGATCTCACCAATTATGAACTGCCTGATTATCTCCATAAAAATGTCATCTTATTGAAAGAAAAGATCGGGGGTTTCAATTTGCTGCAGTGGTTGCGTAACATCTGGAGAGATGTAATGCTTGAGAAGCAGAGCTTAGATGAATTTCTTTTTAACCTCAGTAAATGAAAAGCTGTTATTGTCTCCATCTCTCCCCAGTCTAGAGCTTCTCTTAATGTGCATTTTGGACTTTCTCCTCTTCAGGTAAGCAAGAGGCTTTAACTGGAGCTAGGTCATTTCCTGCATTGATCATGTTATGTGTATAAGGTTTTTGAAAGATGGATTATCTTGCTATGAAATATCACGGCACCTTTTGATATAGCCAACTCTTTTGTGGCTTGCAGGTGTTTCAGAAACTCACAACATTATTTAAGTCTTTCAGCGTGAATCAGTATTTGATGTCAGCTGCAGCCAAGAATTAACTCTTATCTAGTTTTGTAATGAATTTTGTTACACGATATAAGCAAAGCAATACTGCCGATGAACAAAAGGGAAAGTCGCATCTGATGATTTCATCTGCATGCTCAGGTTTGCAAGGGGTGGGATATGGTTGGAGTCATGATCAGCAGCCTTTTTTTGGGTAGTGTAATTTTTGTCATGATCAGCAACCTTGACATGTGTAACTCATGAATGTCTTTTTTTACTCTTCCATGATATGCAATCGCAGGTTGGATATGCTATGCTGAAAACACTCTTGGATCTTATATTCTTCCATATATTTCTCCAGTGAAAAATCCACAACAAACCATTGAAGTTTATCATCGAAAGCCATTTTCACCAGGAATTACGTCTGATGTGGCATCACTTATATTATTCTTATATTCTTCTGTAATGTCGTGTGATTTTGGAAATGTGGCGCTCCTCAAAGCACGATGTAATAAAATATTAGTAACTGTGAAATGGCTCTTGGCCGGAAATTGATACAACAATAAGATACCCACCACCCAATATATTTTCAACTAAAACGCTTGATGATATAATATAAAAATATGATTTGGTTTTTCTTTCATGTTACTGTAATGCCATGCTATGATAAAACGCTTGAGGCTGCTCAAGACGACTTTGTTTTTCAAGTGGATTATGTTATGATGCTAGAGTATTAAAGAAGTAGATTCAGTTTTAACTACTGGAGAGATTCTAGATCTTATTCAGGTAAAGTTTTTTCGTGATTACAGCATATGATAATTTTCTGTCTTCTGATTTCCTTTAATTCCATTGAACTTGTGCAGTCAATAGCAGTTGATTTCACTTCCTTGGAGGCATTTCCATTGGATACCATGTAAGTATATGTTTGGTTTCCTGAAGTTGGAAGAGTTATCATTGATAATTTTTTTCAACTTTCTGCTAATAATGGACTAGATAAAATGGCTTCATTAAATTTCAATGTTTCTATTAGTGAAACTGTTCTAAATCAATTCATCAAAAGTTGCATTTTAAGGGTAAGTGAAACCAAAACAAGATTGCAATTTATCTTGTAGATTAAAGAAATACAAAAATTTCAGTAGAATCAAGAACTTCTCCAAAAGAATCCCGAGACGTTGTCCTCGGTTTCCGTTTATTTTCACTTCTACTACAAAATTCGATATTCAATTAAGTCCACAAGTCGGACTTATATAGCCAAAGAAATCACTTAATTTCCGCAATCTACCTTGTTTAGCATAATCGCGCAAATCATTCTACTCAATCAAATCAACTAAAAGCGGAAAATTGCTGAAAATCCAGAAATCAGTTGACTTCAAGATTAATAGCAAATTATTTCTAAAAATGGAAAGAAATAATGAATAACGTATTTTCGGAAAGGAAAACATCAAAATTTGCGGAAATTGATGTTGCACATCTAGCAAAGATCCATGTGCAGCTTCGTGTGCACCAGAGGGACGACTCCAACGCCATGTCACACGATCCATTCGGACATCTGTAGCCAAAGTTATGACTGATTAACTCCATATGTTCCTGCATCAGTAAGGTTGCGTACAGCTGACCCTATATCCTAACTAGATTGAGAATATTTTGGGTACGTTGTTGTTATAAGTATATGTATGATTCCTCTATAAATTTGAACCTTGATGCTAAAAATCAAGAACAACAAAAATACATTTGTTCTTTGAAGGTTCATCAAATCTTGATGAAGAAGGAATGTCATTCTACGAAAATGATATGGCGCACGACCCACTTTACACGTCAGCAAAACAAAACGTCTTCCTCCCCTTCTTTGTCGAAAATCTTCTCTCTCTTCCAAAATTTTCGCGTCTTCAAAGAAAAATCGCATCTTCCCGCTTCGAAATCATCTGCTCATCCTTCAATTCCAATTCTCGCTTCTTCGGGATTCCAATTTACGGACAACCTTCTCCGATATTCCAATTTACGCCAAATCTCTGAGTTCAAGGAGGCGTTCAACCTTTTTGACAAGGATGGAGATGGTTTGATTTTTTATTTTTTGAGCGCCTTGACGTAGTTTGATGTTTTTATGAGTTTCTGTATCGATTTCTGCCATTTTTTAGATGGGTTTCATGTCTGTTTTAGGGGGTTTTCTTATTATTTTGATGTATGTGGATATTTGTTTAGGGTAGATGTGGGTTTTCTATATGTGCGTCAGATCTGTTCGATCTAATGCCTGAATGAAATCGAAAGATCGATTCGTGATCTATAATATAGGTTCGGGGTATGCAAGACATTATTTTTATTCTTTCTCTCTGCTGCTGTTTCCTATTGCTTTAACATATCTAGATTGAATCTATTTGATTTTAAAAATTTGAAGATTCTTTATGTATTCCTATTGCAACATGCTCATCTCCTAGTGTACTAAAGCTCATTTTAGAAGTTCACATACATCAGATTCATAGAAAGATATTATCATCACAGAAAATGACGGATACTGCTGGATACTTGTGTTATCTGATGTATGTGACGGATACTGCTGGATACTTGTGTTATGCTGGATACTTGTGTTATCACAGAAAATGACGGATACTGCTAGAAAGATATTATCATCTCCTAGTGTTACCAATCCATATGGCATTCTTGTGTTATCTTTTATGTTACTTTTTCAGTCTCTTGAAAATGACGGATACTGCTGGTTTTGCAGTGTGAGGAAGAAAACATGGACTGTTCTTGCCATAAAGTGGGCATCTTTACTCATTTTTGAACCGAAGCAATCTGCCTTGGTTGTAGATGAATATCTCGTGGATCACAAGTTGGTAAATTTTCTGTGAAGATTTATGTTGATTTAAAGATTAGTTTGGATCTATCACATGTTCCAGGACATGATCAACGAGGTGGATGCTGATGGAAGTGGAACTATCGACTCCACCGAGTTCCTGAACCTCATGGCCCGAAAAATGAAGGACACCGACTCAGAGGATGAGCTGAAAGAGGCATTCCGTGCCGGATGAGGAAGTGGACGAGATGAAAAGGAGATGAACAAGCTGAAGAGTTTGTGCTCACACTGCAAAGGAGATGAACAAGGAGGCCATGGTTGTGCTCTTGGTTCATTTGTCCTTGAATTTTATGGCTTTTTAATGAATGGATAGTTGGAATGGTATTCTGTCGGATGAGGAAGTGGTTGGTTCATTTGTCCTTGAATTTGTGCTCTTGGTTCATTAGTTTTATGGCTTTTTAATGAAGAGTTTGTGCTCACACATTGCTCTTGGTTCATTCTGCCGGATGAGGAAGTTGAATTTTATGGCTTTTTAATGAACAAGGAGGCCATGGAATGGCTTTTTAATGAATGGATATTTGGAATTTTATGCCTTGCACTTGTACTCTGTATTTCCAAACTTTTTAACAAAATAAGATTGTACTTGCAGTACTCATTCCAGGAATCCATTCATCCTCATCAATTGGATTCACAATGCATCACAAGAGCATGTAACCAGTACATCAAAATTATCGTAACCAGTACATCACAGAAATGGTTCATAATGTAATATACCAACTCAAGTGAACACAGAAATGATTTCTTCAGTAACAACTCACAGAAATGGTTCATCATATAATATACCAACTCAAGTGAACACAGAAATGATTTCTTCAGTAACAACTCAAGTGAACAAGTCTGATGTACAAAAGGTTCATCATATAATATACCAATCACTTACTGATTTGTACAAAAAACAAATCAGTAACAACAGGTTCATAATATAATATACCAATCCCCGGACACATCTAAAATATTTTGTCATGGCTCATCAAGAAAATTAGACAGCACAAGCCCTTGTAGGCTTGCTGAAAATTGCAACACATCCAGAAATGGGGAGGACAAAAACTCTGGTAGAGATAAACATCCTCGTTGATCCTATTAACCTGCAATCCAGAAAATCCCAATCAACTTTCACAGAAGGAAAAAATATTCATCATGATACACATTAAACTGGATAAGGATTATCATAACTTGCACACAAAGCAGAAAAGCTATCAACACAAATGGAGTTAACACGCACCACTCTACCAAAAGAAGACCGCCAAACAAGAATACTTTTATATCAACTCGTACCACTCCACCACTGCATTACATAGCAACATTAGCAAAATTGTTACAGAAAAACTATCGACATAAACGAAGTCAAAGAAACTCACGGTTGCCAAATTGAGATCGATGAAAGCATTTGAGCTAGGTTGTGATGCTTGTAACTGAAAACCAATAAATTGAAGCAATAAATTGTGACCAAAATAATATATACAATAACATTGATAAAAGGAAAAAATACTTACAGTAAAGTTGACGCTCTCTTGGGTAAATACGTCATTGATCATCCTATCAGAATCTTCTACATTCGAGACCTTCAATATATACACTATATCAAGCACTTATAATAATACATGAAGAAAATAAAATTCAAGGTTGTAGACATACCAATGCATTCTTTGCAATCTCAGTACATTGTTTACTTGTCGGGGTTTGACCACATTTTGTTGGGCATGTTTTTGTTTTTGTCTTTGCCTTTGCCTTTGCTTTTGCTTGCTTCATAATCTTCTCACTGATTGACTTTCGTCTAGATGCTTGTTGTTTTCCTTTTCGGGCTGGTCTAGTTGGATCAATGATAGGATTTATTGCATCATCTATGAGTTGGTTTTTGAAGGAACATGACATAGGCAATATCTCCTCATCCATTTTGTCAATCTTCTGTTTTGCTTCTTCCAACATAGCCAGCACCGTATCACGCTTGGAATCAGACAACATGGCTTTCTCGGCAATCTGATACATTTGCTCCATCATGGTGTCATATCGTTGCCATTCGGGTTTTCGTTCCCTGCCTGCATAATTCAATTTCACTTGTGTATGACTCCTAATTATATTCTTCTTCCATCGGCGTAGGATATAAGTATCTGGCACGTAGTCAAGCTTCAATTCAGACCATA
>JAOWBN010220639.1:0-25145 GCA_028565015.1 Pinguicula moranensis | reverse complement strand
ACTTGCGGGGCAACCAATTCGGAGGGTCGACCCAGTTCTTTTCCCCTTGGATCTCTCTTCTTTTTTCTCAGTGCTTGGCGTTTCTTCATCAATTCTCATGGCAGTTTTGGTAGGACAACTTGATTCATGCTTCCCTTCATGCACGCAGACATATAATCTGCTAGTGACCTCATTAGAGCGTTGTATTGTTCTGGAAGAAGATCGTATGCGTGTCCAAAATCCATTTTGTCTTCCGTACTGCTCATAATATTTACCTGCTTCTTCCAAAGTATCAAACATCATCCCCTCATATGGTTTTCCTAAAGTAAGCGATGAGCTCAATTCAGCAGAGTTCATTTCAACACTTTGACTCAGTAATGGATCATTCTCTGCCAAATTAATTGCATCTGCAAATAATATTTGGGTTTCAATAAACATTTAGCAACAAAAAGTGTCTGAGCAGCAATGCAACATTCGTACCATCGTAAGGTGGCTGTTCATGGACATGTGGTTGCTCGGGGGGAAGTTGATGCAATTGCTGATTATCATGTTGCCCTTGAAAAGCTGGATTCATATTCTGATCAACACGAGTTTCAAAGTTACAATGAAAATTAAAATCATGAATTAGTAATGAAAACGAAGTAAAATTCTCAAGTACCTGAGCTTCCTCCCCACAGTCGATCACTACATAGACTGGGATGATCCTCTGAAACAGTTGAAGTAAAGAATAAGCAGGCCACAGTCATTAGCAGCAACAATTTAACAGACTTCACCAGTTTCACCAGTTTCACCTCAGGCCACAGGCATTTAACAGGCCACAAAACGCCACAACAGATGAGATAAATTCAAGTGCAATAATCGAATATCCCCAAACTCAGATGCAAGATCAAATCAGTGACAGAAATTACTAGACTAAGATGGAACAAAACAGAAAGATCTTTATCCAAGTTCAGTTGATATAGTCCAAAATATAATGAAGAAGGACAACACAGAGATAGGACTTGGGTATTACATGATTTAAAACCTCAAAATCAGAAACTTTTGATGCAAAATCCTGAACGAGGCACTCAAAGTACTTGATCCTAATTCCCCAAACTCAGATGCAAAATCCCCAAACTCAGATGCAAAATCAAATCTTTCTTAGCACGAGTAGAGACAAAATCAAACTACAGAAAAAGCTAAATATTAGGACCTAGATAACTTCTAATATTAACTCAAATTATAAATAACCCTCAATCCAGTGGAGCAAGAAAAACAGAAAAAAGTTCAACAAAATGGAAATAAATACAATCTCGAAATTAAATTTTTCATGGACTAACCTGAAAAAAGAGGCAGCAGGGAAGACGAAGCCACAACCTTCGAATTTGCGCGCTTCGTTTGTTGGGAAGCTGGAGGTCGCAGTGAGGATTATGCCCGACCCTTCGAATTTTCTATCGCGAAGCAGCGGCCACGAGAAGGAGTTTTGCCTGGGAGGGTTTCGCCGGTGAAGGATCTTCTCCTGGGAGGGTTTCGCCGGTGAAGGATCTTCGCCTGGGAAGGTTTCAAGCGTTTCGCCTGGGAAGGAATTCCATTGAGAAGACCAGAGGTGTTTTGAGTCGAATCGAATTGGGCCGAGAAGGCTTTTTTTTTGTTTCTGTTCGATCTGGCGGTCGATTTCTTATGAGATCGACGGCCAGGATCGTGTGTGACAGATTGTGTAAAAATCTATGTCATTTTAACCCCTCCCATATATATATAATGGGAATTTGTGTTAAAAATTGTCAATTCTAAATACCCTAAAAGTGGACTTTTAAGGAATTTGTGTTAAAAATTGTGTTAAAATTTGTGTGAGGGATCCTTCCCATATATATATATATATATATATATGGGGACCATTCCGTTGACACGATTTGTGACACAAATCGTGACACAGTTTCCTTAAAAGTCTATGTTTAGGGTCCGTAGGGTTTAGAGTTTGAAATTTAGGATTTAGATTTTTAGATATTTAGGTCTTAGGATTTATATTTTTGGATTTAGGGCTTAGAGTTTAAGGTTTTTTTAGGGTTTATAAATTTTAGAGTTTAGAATTTTTAAGTTTTAGGGTTTAAGATTATAAACCCTAAAAAACCTTAAACCCTAAGCCCTAAATTCAAAAATATAAATCCTAAGACCTAAATATCTAAAAATTTAAATCCTAAACTTCAAACCCTAAACCCTACGGACCCTAAACATAGACTTTTAAGAAAATTGTGTAACAAATCGTGTCACATATAATGTCAACGGAACCGTCCCCTACAAATTTAAGCTATATATTTATAAACCTAGGGTAAACATATATAAACTAATAAGTAAGTTTATAAGTTATAAGTTTATATCTTAATTTATTATTCATACCCAAAGGGTCCGTTTGGTAGCATGACTGCGATGGGATAATGCATGTTATCCTTAGTTATCCATCATTTGGTATCAAAATGTATTTTTTTTCACGCGCGGGATAACCTCAAAATTTCGGCTAATTGGGTGATAAAACGCCAGTTTTTATCCGACCTAAAATGCAGGGTTTGGTTTTATCCCTCGCTTATCCAATAATAGTTAACCCTCGGTTATTCGCGATCCGGGATAATTGTGGGATAAACGCTATCAGGCTACCAGACGATGCCTTTGTTATTCAAAAAACTGACTTTCTCCAAGAATTTTTGCAACAAAAGTCAGTTCGCAGGGAAGGCTACATGATTATAAAGCAAGTAACAATGTTTATCTTATTAATGTAATAACTCAGGTGCAGAGCAGAACCCTGATTTTTTCTAACAAAAGTCAATTTCAAGGGGAAGGCTACATGAGAACCGATACTAAATTAAAGTAGATAACCATCAAGGATCAAGAGTAAAGCCTATCGTCTAATAAACTTCATTACAAAGATTCAATTTTTAATGCGCTAGTTTTGACCTGGTACAGAGTAACCCAGGATCTCATGTATAGATCAGGATGAAACATACAGATGAAAAATGCAAGGCGGAAAGATATACAACAAGGATTTTTTATGCGGCTGTGACTGGAGCAGGATCTGGTTTATACCAGCCTTGCTAAATCTCAACTGCCTTCTTCCTTATGGCGAGTCTGGACTTTCTCCTTGCACCAGTATTGCGATGAAGTGTTTCGACCTTAGAGCTTTATCAATAATTGAATAGGCATCACCAATCAACCAATGGGAACAACTTCATCGGGTTGAGTATCGAGCTTCTTGCCAAGAGCTTCAAGAACCTAAAAGACAGGAGGGACTTCATATCAGTACTCAGAGACCCAACGAAAAAGGTTACAAATGCAAGTTGGAAGAAATAGAGAACCTCAGTACTGGGTATAGATGACAATTAGTGGGAAAAAATGTAAAACTAATGTACAACTCTGCAATAACTAAGCTTTATGTCAATTAGTAGATTGTTAAGTAGTCACCTCCCAGATCGCCAACCATTAATCTAGCACTAGAATGTAGTAGTAACCCCTTATCAACATATTTTATGGCGACGATTATGAAATAGTTAACGAGTGACCAACACATCTAAAAGATACAGAGACAAAGCCCTCCAAAAGCTGAATTGATAATCCCCGATACCATTTTCCTATAAAATGCATTTCCCACTTTAATTAGCAATCCCCAAATGGCCAATCCCAGATATCTAACTAAACTTACAGCTGCAATGCCTCAGGAGGGGGAGATAATGAAACAGCCTGTAGGAGGGAGATGAAAACGAGCATGGATTCTAGGCAAGGGCACCGAAGATTTCACTGCATCGCGTCGCGTGAAATGGCCTATAGGAGGGATATGAAAACGAGCCTGGATTCTAGGAAAGGGCACCGAATATTTCGTTGCATCGCGTTGCACTGCGGAAAAAATTGAAGTATAAGTTTTTTACTTCACACGTAAGAAAAGAAAATAAGATAAGGTCTTTTATTGTAAAAAAATAAAAATAAAATGAATTTTATGAGATTTTGAACTTATTATAAAAAACATAAACGAAAAAAAAAAATTATGCGGTTTAAATGGACCCCGCCCGGATCGAAATTTGAGAAACTGCGAATGCCTGTTTTAATAAACACCTTTGCCTGGCACGCCCGTTTTGCAATCCGAGCCGCCTAAAACCGCCCGTTTTAAAATGGACGGGTACGGAAACGGTCTAGTTCGGGTTAAATCTCAAACCGGATGACTCTCTTTAATATTCGGGGCCAAGCAATGAGCACTATACAATGCACGATTGGAGCTCGTGCAGTGCCATGCATTGTGTGAGGCGCACACGGCTTCAGTTGAACGACTGGCAAACTAGATATCTGTCAGACAACCCACTTGTCCCCTAGGTCATTTTGACCTAGTTCTTTCTACCATGGGTCGTTTAATGAAGTTTTGGCCTATAGACGATGGAGAGATCTCCTAAGGAAATTCTTGGAGATTCTCATAGGAGAGAGAGGTTTAGCCTCTCTCTAAACTCCGGCGACCGACCAGTGGAACGCGGCCACTCCTCCGCGTCCCAGCCCTACCCCGTCATGCTTCGCCGCTCCCCGCCGTGCACCACCACCTTCGACCGCGCACCCGCGCATTTCGTCCGTTCTCCGCCGCCTGCTCCGTCGCTTTTGTCGTCCCGCCGCCTGCTCCGCCGCTCCAGCGCGTCCTGCCACTTGCTCCGTCTCCGTTCGTCGTCGGAGCGGCCAGATCTGGTCGCTCCCGGTCAGATCCCGGTGGCCTCTCCATTGGCCGAGTCCGACGTGCCCACACGCCTCCTTTCCGACGCATCCCACGCGCCTCCTTTCCGACGCATCCCACGCGCCTCCCCTCCGACGCGTCCCACGCGCCTCCCCTCCGACACGCGTCATATCTGTTAGCGACACGATAGCTGTGCAGTCGTGTCACACTACTCGAGGAGACTTTTGATTTCCTCGAGGTTTGCACAGGGCTCGAGGAATTGTTCCTCGAGCTGCAACAAAAACAAGCCCAAAATTGGGCCCGTATTTTGTATTGGATCTGTCCTTTGGGCAGATGGGTTTTGTAAGCCCAAGCCCGTTGTACTTGTGTAATCTGGGCTAATTTGGCCATTTTAATTTTAACCCTTTACCTATAAAAAAAAAGTGTAATAGCCTAGTTTTTTTTTCCCGTTTATTGTCTTTACCTAGGGAAACCCGATACTCATCCTTACCATATTTACATGCTTTTATTATGTGATATTGAATTGGGAATATGTGATTACATGTCATTAAATAGGAAGCCCACTAGCTCATGCTCATATGTGAGCATTCATTTAGTTGATTGAGAATAAACTAGAGATGAATGACTAAATGCATACGTTGGCCCATAATAAATTTAGGTTGGACTTAAAATTAATCTATTTGTTCATTTAAAGTTTAATAAAGAGTTTATTATGTGCAGCTTTAAATGATTAGTTAGAAATAGAGATTTCTACACTAAGCCAAGATTTATACGCCATAATGTGACTTAAGTTTAAGAGTTAGACTTAGGAAGATCACATTTGAATCTAAGACTTAGCCCTTGGATAGTTCTCATAAGATATAAAGTTTGCATGTTACGTAAACTATGGGATGGGGGAGAATTTAAAGGAGTTTTAAAATTCCTAAATGATGCTTTGTAGAATAATGAGTGGGAGCAGGTCTGATGGCAATTTAGCCCATGGTCTCTACTATTAGATAACACCGTGAGCCCAGAGGAGCGCCTTGAGTTGCCAAATGTGGTGGGCTCCCAACGGATGGTGTCTATCCCTAGGTAGGCTTGTCTATTGGTAGTGTCGGTGGCGGATTAGCGCTATTCGCCACCACCACTGCCAACCGCTACTACCGTCAGTTAAAAAAATAAAAATAATAATTTAGATATTTTCCGTAAGATGTGAGTAGCTATAACAATCATGCATATATTAAAGCCAAAAAAAGGTGAGAAATATCCTGTAGGTTCTTGAACATAGTTTTTTGGTGTGCATGTATGCATTCAAACAAACAGAAATAATATCCTTCAAAGAAGAAAAATAGTATTCGAGTCAGAATACTACCTCAATGCAGAATTCACCAGTTTCTAGTTCTTCGGTCACTGTTGTTGTTGTAGTAAGGCCAGTAACAGATGAGGATTTTCCTGATGTATATACAGATCTTGTTGCAAGGACTGTTGCATATCTAAAAGTGTAAGATAAATGGTGTTCAAGTGGAGATAGGATACCAAAGCGTGCAAGATTGGCATAGAAGCCATTTGCACGTCACATGAAACAAGTGGCATACTTGAGGAACTGAGATTTTGCACAGCTAGGATCACCAACAACGCAGACATTAATATCTCCCCTTAGGTTGATGCCTTCATGTGTAAGCTTATGGACACCACCCATAAGCATCAACATGATTTCTCTTTTGATCTCTTGGTGACCAAAGACGATTGGTGCAATGCTATCAACAATTTTGTCGAAGAAGTCGGGAGTATTCCTTATCTGTTGGATTTCATCCAACTCTTTCGCCTAACAAATCATAAACAAATGGATTGGATTCCGAGGGACTTTACAGCAACACATTTACAAAGTCTAAGCAAGTATTGTGGAAAAAGGTTTCCGTAAATCGAGGAAAGGCACCAATCATCCCTTAGCATCTCTCTTTTCTGATATTCGGGCTATGTAGCTAAGTTAATAGATAGCAAAAGCATATTCTTCTGAGGGCCTGAGATCACAATAGGAAGAACATAAAACAAATAGATGCAGCAAGATCGGAAGGTAGAACTAGTAGCAATTTATAGAGCAGATTCAAGAAATTCAAGAACTTACCCTCCAGAGCCAAAAAATAAAAAAATAAAATTTAAGAAAAACTTATCCAAAACTTACAATGAACTGCTGGGTATCATCTTCATCACCATCTCTCTTACTTCTGATATCACAATCCCTCATGCCGTTGGAAACCTAAAGCAGGAAAACAGAA
The DNA here is from genome assembly GCA_028565015.1 of Pinguicula moranensis. Classification (NCBI taxonomy): domain Eukaryota; kingdom Viridiplantae; phylum Streptophyta; class Magnoliopsida; order Lamiales; family Lentibulariaceae; genus Pinguicula; species Pinguicula moranensis. The sequence goes on along the minus strand of JAOWBN010220639.1, from coordinate 18,239 downwards.
AAATAAACCAAAAGTCCCTCATTCAATCTTTTGCACGACTAAAACCGTAAAATCTAAATCACATCAAAGCCACTTGCAATTCCTAAAATCCTAGAGAAAGAGAGTACAACATCTTAAAATCCTAGGGTTTCAAATTTGGGCGAATATGGAAAAAGAACATAGTACAAGAGCTTAAAATCAACAGAAGAAGGAGCAAACCATAAACTAACAGTAGACAACAGGATTCCGGTGAGCTCGGACTTGGGGGAAGCCGAAAGGAAGAGAAAGTAGGTGTCGCGTCTGCCGGTCGGGGAAACCGAGAGATGACTGAAAGTGAAACGTAAACGGCGGAATTACAAAAGACAAAATGAAACAATTATAAATTATTTAATCATTTTTTTTTATAGTTTTTTTAATAAAAAAATTAATTGTCATTGGCAATGACAGATGTAATTTAGGTCACGGTGACGGTGGCAATAACGCATTACAGCCACCACCGACTACCGATAGCCACCCCTACATCTATGGCCAATACCAAAGTCGATTTTCAATTAGGATAGTAGCCAGAGATGAATCTTGAATTTAACTGAACCCACTGGTGGTATCTACGAAGAGGAAGTCTTAGGGTCTAAAATAGTATGTTAGACCCCTGATGCTAGGCTGAAACTTTATCCTAGTTTTGACCGAATCACATGTTAAAAGCATGAGAATGTTTTAGCTGCATGTGTCGATTTAAAACTTGAAGCAATTTTGAAATTGTCTCTGTTTGACTAGTGGACCATTTGAAACTTGGTTTCATGATTAAATTCATCTATCTATTCGTGGCTCATTTTAAGATGGCATTTGCATAATGCATACATCTTTACTTTGATCAAAACTTGTTTATTTATTTTGGTGTTTCAGTTTAAGGCTTATGCTATTTGTACTTTTTTCATTAAAAAATTCATCACCATGTCCATCCAAATTCTTTCGATGTTGTCCACGGCAAAAACTACCTGGCGTGGAAGAGAAGCAACGACCTTGCTCTGGTGTGTGATGGTCATAAGTTTATTTTAACTATGCCTTACCCCCCTGTCCCTACTGCTCGTATGAATCGCGAATTGTTTGACAAATGGCATCAGTCAAATGACAAGGCAAAGTGCTATATTCTATATTCCATGATCGATGTATTATTGAGAGTAAAACACGAGGAACTAAAGCACCAAGCATTCAGGCTTTGGTAAACTCTAAGATGAAGGCTGGAACCCCCATGAGGGAACATGTGCTAATAAAGATGATAGATCTTGTGCACAACGCTGAAAGTCATGCGACCATTGACGAAGGAAGTCAAGTGATTTTCATACTTGAGACACTTCCTCAAACCTTCATTCAATTCTTGAGCAATTATTTCACGGTGAAGCTCAATTACAAGATCACCCAACTCTTGAATGAGCTTCAAAATTTTGATAAGGTCTCAAAACTTGAAAGCACTCAAGGAAAGAGTTCCTCAATCAAAACTGGAGAAGCACATCTTGCAATGGCCAAGGGTATGTTCAAGAAAGTGAAGAAAAAGGCAGGGGACAAGGCAAAGCCCGCCAGAAATGACCAAAACTAGAAGAGGAGGGCCTACAAGTCCCTTGCGATGCCCTCAAAAGGAAAGTGTGTTTCACTCTGGGGTGATGGTCATTAGAAGAGGAATTATAAGAAGTACCTCGATGAGATCAAACAGAAAAGAGAGGGTAAATTAGATTTATTTTTTTCATTGCAAATGTTGATTTGAATGCCTAATATGATTAAATGTTACTATATCTTTATTTGCATCTTCTTGCGTATAAGGACAACGACACTTCCGACAAGTGAGAAGGATGAAGATTGCAAAGAAAGTAGTGGGAGTTATTTTATTTAAAGTCTTTGAGAAGGACTTTGTTGCACGTTACTTTTGGATTTTTACATTGACATTTGCTTATGTCTTTCGGCTTTTGAAACATTATTTACAATATGAATGCAATTACTATTTTTAGTTTTAAAACCTGGAAGCATATGTCATATCTTACAATAGTTTTAATGTGTGACAAAATTATAAAACCCCATTGCTGTTCACTTTGTATCTTACCCCACATCCAAGATGAGCAATGCCCTTCAAAGATAGATTCTTTGGCATATAAGATTAAGCTACATTGTGAATTAGGCGAAAATATGAGATTCTTGTTATAAGAGTTAGATAGTCATTCAATAAGAGTTATTGAAAAAAGAGACATCGAAGTGCATGACAATGCATATAGACAGTTATAAAGAGTTGAAAACTGTTTGAAGGATTCAAATTGCTCAAAGAAAAATCAAAGGATATGAGACAATCAAAGAGCTGTTTGTAAGATATCCAACATGAAATAGAAATGGGCAAAGTTGCGAGACTACTTTGCACTTTACCACAAGCCTCGAAGTAAAATGTTACTTGAAGAGCTTGAGCCTGCTAAAGATTGGACCCAATCAATGAACCGATCCCTGATGAGACTTAGGAAAAGGAAACTGTACCCATTTAGGTACCTCTTCGTTGTAGTGAGAGGATTGTGAGACAACTCACATGCTATGGTCTCCTCGATAAAGCACACAATGTTAACCAATAAGAAAGAAAGGATCCATTGAACTTTAGAAGTGCAATGGAAGACCCTGATAAGGAAAAATGGTAGGATACCATGAACCAAGAGATAAAATCTATGCATTCTAACTCATTATGAACTCTTGTAGATCTTCCAAATAATATAGCTCCTATTGGATGTAAATGGTAAGAAGAAAAAGGGAGCAGATGGAAAGGTAAGAGACCTTCAAAACTAGGCTAGTGGTTATACCCAAAAGGAAGGAGTTGACTATGAAGAGATTTTTTCACCGATGGCTATGCTCAAATGATGCATACCCCTATTCATAGCTACATATCTCGACTATGAGATATGACAAATGAATGTCAAGACGACTTTTCTTAATGGCCATCTTGAAGAGACCATTTATGTGGTACAACCATAAGGGTTCATTGCCAAAGGAGATGAGCAAAAGGTTTGCAAATTGTAAAGATCCATTTATGGATTGAAGCAAGTTTCTAGATCTTATAACACGATATTTGATGAGACCATCAAGTCTTGTGGTTTTCATCAGAGTGATGATGAACCATTTGTATACAAGAAGATCGAAGGTAATGTAGAAAAGTTATTTATGTGGATGACATCTTACTAATTGGAAACAATGTGACAAGATTGACAGAAGCGAAGAAGTGGCTAGCCAACCAGTTCCAAATTAAAGATCTGGGAGAAGCTAGTTACATTATTGGGATCAAAGTGATTAGGGATTGAAAGAAGAAGATGTTAGCATTGTCTCAAGCATCTTATATAGACAAAATGATTGTCAGGTATAAGATGGAGAACTCCAAGAAACGATTCCTCTGTTCTAGACATGAAGTCACCCTTTAAAAGGAACAATGTCCAAAGACTACTTAATAGGAAGAGGACATGAGATGTGTACCCTATGCTTCCGCTGTGAGAAGCCTCATTCACGCCATGTTGTGTACTAGGCATGATATTTGCTATGTTGTGAGTATAGTAAGTCAATATCAATCAAATCTTGGATTCGATCATTGGAATGATAGTGTACTAGAGTGGATATATGATCCTCATAGGATACACTCCAAGCAAAAAAGGATTCTAGGAAATCCATGCCTTGATCTGTGTTCACCCTCGATGGTGGAGCCACTGTATGGAGGAGCTAAAGCAAAGTTGTATTACCGACTCCACCAAGAAAGCTTCTCTTGCCTCAGCCCTCTTTTCCAAAAGGCTGACTAGTCTTGAAGAGCTAGGCCGCACAGTGTCAAAGAAACATTTGTACTCTAATTCTGGCCCCGTGATAAGTGGTATCAGAGCAATTTTTTTGGCTTAAGTTGGCATTGATACTTGTTGCGTAGCTATATCAAGCCTTGTTCTTGATCAATTGTTGCTAAAAATTTTGTGCTATGGCGAACAAAATGGCCTTGTTGCAGGATCGAGTGAGGGTGTTTGAAACTTGTCTCTAACGAGCGAAGAACTTTGTTGGCCCTATTCCTGATTCGGTGGCCATCAAAATTGTTGAAGGCATCATCAACACGCAACGAAACAATGAAGCTACAAAGAATTTCAATAAGGACGTGCCGAGCTTCGCAAAATCTCGATTAAATTCCATGGGAGACATTGAAGTTACATTCGAGACATTCAAAATCAATTTTGGTGAGTTCCAGACCGAAGTGACTCTATTGAAGAAGGTTGTGGCGAGTCCGTCAACGCAGGGGAAGACCTTTTCTTCAAAGGTGAAAATTCCTGACCCTAAATCTTTTGGTAGTACGAGAATCGCCAAGGATTTGGAAAAAATCTTGTGGGACATTCGTCCAACATTGTTGTTCTTGACCAAGTCTCAATTGCAAGCATGTACCTGAGCTCTAATGCTAAACTTCGATGACGTACTTTTGTTTCTAAAGAGTCTAATGGCCGATCAAAGATTGATTCTTGAGAGATGCTGAAGGAAGAGCTAAGGAACAGTTCTTGCCCAGCAATGCCTCAAGGCTGGCGAGGGATGCCATGAGGAACTTGAAGCACACTGGTTTGTTTGAGGAACATGTTAAAGATTTCGCTGCATCGATGTTGGATGTCCACAATATGTCTGAGGAGGACAAGTTATTCAACTTTATAGCCGGTCTGCAACCATGGCGCAGACTGCGTTGAGAAGGCAAGAATTAAAGGATCTTTCCTTGACCCTTGCTATTGCTGATCACTTGTGTTATTTTTGGCCCGATAATCCTGATGGCAACAAGAAGAAGGATATTGATGACAAATGAAGTTCCATCAAACCTTGGAAGAATGAGAAAAAAGATGCTACGGAGAATTCTTCCCCCGTTGACCTGAAGGTGACTTCCACTTGTTCGCCGGCTGTGAAGAAAGCGAGCAGCGGATGCTTCATATGCGGTGGAGACCATCGCATGCAAGATTTCCCTAAGAATGGTAGACTCAATTCCTTGCTGGTTGAAGAGAAAAGTTCTGATGGCTTTAAAACGCTATGCCATATGGGAACGGTTCAGTTGTTGAACGCCTTGGAAGAGAGATCGATGTCCGGGAAGGAATCTCACGTGTTGTGGAGACCCATGTTAATGAACGTAAAGTGTTGGCCATGGTGGATACGTGGACGACACACAACTTTATTTTAGTGCAAGTTGTCCATAAGTGGGGGACTTGAGTTGAGTTCTTATGTGAGCAAAATATAGGTGGTGAATCTGTTGCCAAACCGGTCAGTGGGAAGGCGATGATAAAACTAAATATTGGTGCTTGGTATGGGCAGTGCGAGGTGACCCCCCTAGATGAGTATGATTTCATTATAGGAAACAATGTTTTGATGAAAGCCAAAGTCATTGTGTTGCCATATCTTGGAGGCATGATGTTTTTGGATAAGGCATGTCCAGTTTTTGTTCGTGGCATTTACGGTTAAGAGAATTGTAGCCTAGTGAAGCGAAATGCAAACGTGCATTTTTAGGCATCCAACATCAGCGCTTGGAACCTATGAAATCCAAGTTTAATGTTGCTGAATTAGGGTGTCTAACGGGTGGCAATGGTGGCAAAAAAACTGTCACTGTAACTACCACCACCATCAGAGGTTAATGATGGTGGTGGTGGTGCCATATCTGCAGTTTGCTACCATAATGGTGGTGGTGGCGGATAGTTCTAGTGGAATAACGGAATGCCCATTATACCGCTATTAAGAAATTAAAAATTTATTCGAGTCGAACTCATTTAGTAAACGGATTTCTAGTTAAATGGATTCATAATTGGGTAATTTTTTGTAACTTAGGAGGTAAATTATTTAGTAAACGAATTCCTAATTAAACGGATTCATAATTTAGGAGGCAGTGCCTCGATAGATAGGCACATGGGCATGCAAGGCTCTTGACCTGGCACCCAACAGTGCAAGGAAAGCTCTTGACAAACTGGCGTGCGAGAGTTCGACACTCGGCATACTTATGCGTGCATGCCCAAAAGATTCGGCCAAGAAAAGACATTGTCCACATGATGCGAGTGTAGCACATGGCACGACTGATAGGCATACTCATGGCTTGGTCAGCGCGCATGAGCGAAAGCCTCAGGCACGAGCAATGCATGATGGGCGTGACGATACTTGGTCAACACATGATAAGCATGTGCGAGACTTGGCTAGCACATGATGGGCATGTCGCGCAAGAATAAACCGATAGGTGCGCACAAGACTTGGACAGTACATGATCGGCTTTGGCAGTTGGCGAGCTATTGAGCACTTCCGCAATTCTCAGGCCTTTGACTCATTAAGCATTCATTAGTGGTATCTTGAGAGCCTACCATGTGTCTTATGACTTTGTCAAGCCGTTGAGAAAAGAATCATGTATAAATAAACGAGTTGTGTCTCATTTTTAGAGAGAAGATAGTTGAGCAACATTGAGAGCTCATTGTGAGAGGCATGGGGCGTCATCGTACTTTATACTTGAAGTGTGAATACAAAGAAAATGTTGGGGTAGGCCCTATATCTTTTTGTGTTCATTATTATTTTGTTTCTCTGGTGGCAGAACCTCTCTTATGAGGAAGGCTGACTAGTCATGAGGGGCTAGGCTACACAGTGTCAAAGAAAAATGTATACTCTGAGTTTGACCCTATTATACTATCTGTGATCTTCGTAAGATATTCTACCACATACAAATTCAGTTTCTCTATTGTACATGGATTGTAGAATGCTCTGTGAGAATAGTTTGACATCCTTTCTCGCACTTGATCGAGTCACTGCGTTCTTGCCTCTGCCCAGTGTTCCCGTATAGTGTAGATATGTAGACATAGCCATTGTTGACTGATCTCTGTCCAATCATGATCACTCTGCCATCAGAAGTCATAATCCTACAATCTTGTTTTAAAAACCAGACTTCCAATAAATTTGGACTACTACGGATCCTCAATAAATTCGACATCGGGGTGTATAATTCACTACATGACTCGTGCACTTGCGAGTTTATCCTTGACATACACATCAAGTTTTGGCATCGTTACCGGGGATCCAATGTTTGAATTGGGATTTTGACTACTTGTTGCTTGTTTATTTTTACTTTTGTTACTTATCTTGTTTATAATCTACTTTTTGTTTTTATTGTGCACATGGGCGACCACGTGAACAATGGGAACAAGGAGAACCCTCTTCAAATTGAGGCTCAATATTTCGAGAAATGATATAGCGCACAAATTTAACACACGAAAATCACAAGATTGATAGGCCCCAGGTATTTAACACCAATCCCAACCATCCATCTGGTGTTAAACACATGGGGATTAGTGTTGAATACGTGGGGCCTATAATTTTTGTAATTTTCTTGTGTTAAATTCGTGCACTATATCATTTCCCCAATGTTTCCCACTTTTATTAGTTGAAGGAGAGACATTTGATGAAGCATGTGAACAACAATGGCCTACTGATTCAATGCCATCATCACCAATTTCCACTTTAGCTTTTGGCCAGATTTTTCTATGATGGATTTAATCACACATCTCAGTAAAGGGTGGGTCATGCAGCTGGAGGATCGATGTTTGACATAACCCAATAAGATGTCTTTAAATTTTTTGAAGTGCTTGGGATGATACTCAGCAAACAAATGAGGTATGTGGTATTTGTGGTTATTTTGGTCATAGTACTAATACATGTACTTTTATTTACGGATAAACAATATGTTAAACAAGCTAATCGGGCAATAGGGAAAAGCTACGATCCACAACCCTACTTTGGGGACAACTACTACACGACGCTAGAGTTCAATAAGTTGAATTTGAGCAACCAACCAAGAAAGCCAATCTTGGAGGAATCTTTATGCAGGCCAATCACGAGAAGAAAAAAGAGGACTTCAATTTGATTGAAGCATCAATTAAGAAAGGGGTAGCACAAATTGGCTAGGTGGTTGATGAGCAATTCAAATCATGAAGAAATATTTCCAAGCCAACTAGAGGATGTAGAGGCCATCACCAATTTGCAAAGTGGAGCAGTAATTTTTTTTTATAAGCAAAATTTGTTTATAACTATCAATATGTAAAGTGTTTTTTACAAAGGATAATCCCCCATGCTTTGGCCATCAGTTATCTGCAGCCGTGCATACATACTTGAGGATTAATTATCCAATCTGTAAGAGAATAGCAAAACTCATGCCTATCAGCTCTTAGCCAACTCCATACTACATTTTGTATTTTTTGAACAACATTTTCAACCTGGAGCTCAACATTATTAAAATGGACTTGATTTCTTAGGCACCATATCAACCATATCATTGCTTCAAAGATAGTCTTCCAATGACTGTTTTGATCTGTGCAGGATATTTTTGCATATATTGGTTCAAAGTAGGTACCTGTTGCTGAATTTGTGGTATGTCAAGCCATTTTTACATTTTGTTCCATATTGCTTTACTTATGTTGCAGTCTTCAAAAATGTGCTTCCCGTCCTCGGATTCTTCTTTGCACAATATGTAGGGTATAAGTTGATCCGCAGGAATGATATGTCGCTTTTGCAGGTTTTTTTAATGTTGGTAATCTGTCTTGTAGCATTTTCCAACAGTGGATGGATACCTTAAGAGGTATAAATTTGCTCCACACTTGTCGCAGGGATCTGGCCTCATCATGTGAGAATGAGCTTTGTTCTAGTTGAGCCAATGTGCAGTAGGCGGTCTTGACCTTGTATGTGCTATCAGTGTTGTTTGTGTGTGAATATGAGTCTGCAACATGTTCCTATAAAGGCACAACATCCAAGTCGATAAGCAGGTTAGAAAATTCATTTTCTTCTCTATCATTCAAGTTTCTTCTCCAGGCCCATTTTCAGTTCCACCCCCACCCATCCACTCACCATGATCTACAACAGCCCCCTCCCTCATGCTCTCTACCCTGTGTAATCTTTTGTATTTATCTTTTAACTTGCAGTTTCCCACCCACTTATCCTCCCAGAACCTTATGTGTTTCCCATCCCCTATCCTTATCTTAATATTGTCCTTAAACCAACCCTCACTCCAAAATTTTTGCAGATCCTCCAAACCCTTTGAAGGCTTCAGGTATCATCTCCTCCTACTATTTCCTATTCTATCGGTTAAATTATCAGCCTCTCCCATCAACTCTCTTAAATCTCCCACAAATGTTGAATCTCCCCAACCATATTTGGATCGCAATTTTTTTTTCACAACTCCCCTCTTACCCCTAAGATTCTTGCTCCCCATTTCCCTAATAAAGCCTTGTTAAAAGTTTCCTACCTTCTTACCCCCAGCCCCCCATTTTCCTTTACTGAACATATCTTGTCCCATTTTATCCAGTGTATTTTCCTTTTTTCAGAAGAACTATTCCATAAGAATTGCTTTTTTTCTTTCTAGCTGACAGGTTATGGATCTAGGGGATAGGTAGCATGCGAAGTAGTAAGATGGTAGAGCTGAAAGAACCGAGTTAATTAGCACTATCTTTCCTCCAACTGACAGGTTATCGTTATCCCATGAACTAAGAACTTTCTTGAATCTGTTGATCACAGGTTTCCACATCAAAGCTTTTCTAGGATTTGCTCCTACTTGTACTCCAAGGTAGGAAAAAGGAATCCCTCCCTTCTTGCAATTTAGATATGCAGCCATGTCATCTAATGTGTTATCAGGCATATTGGTTCCCATGAGATTGCTTTTAGCAAAGTTTATTCTCATGCCTGATATTAACTCGAAATTATGGAGGATAGCTTTGAGGGTTATGACATTGTTCCAAGTTTCTTTCCCAAAGAGGATGGCATCGTCTGCAAATTGTAGATGAGATATCTGAACTTTTCCTTGGCCTATTTCCACTGCGCTGAATAATTGTTTTTTTGTTTCTATTTTGATCATAGTAGGCAACCCCTCTGCAGCTATAAGGAACAAGAATGAAGACAAGGAATCTCCTTGTCTCAGCCCTTTTTGAGGGGAAAATTCATCAGTTGGGCTGCCATTAACTAAGACCGAAGTTGTGGCTGATTGCAGGCATTTTGTGATCCACCAAATCCATCAAGGAGGTAATCCCATTATTTTCATCATATCATATATGAGGTAGCTCCAATTCACCATGTCAAAGGCCTTTTTCGAAATCAATTTTGAAGATTGTGGCTGGAGTTCTTCTTTTTTTTGTAGATCATCAATGGTTTCATTTGCTCTAAAGACTCCATCTAATATTTATCTCTTGCCAATAAAAGCCATCTAATTCTGTGAAATGGCATTGTCCAGTTCCTTGCTGATCCTTGATGATGGGACTTTAGAAATAATCTTGTACATACATCCAATCAAGGTGATTGGTCTGTAATCTGTGATTCTCAGAGGTGGGTTTACCTTTGGTATTAAGGTAATATGTGCAGCATTGCCTCCTCTTGGTTTCTTACTATTTTTATAAAACTCCTGCATCATCATACATATGTCCTGTTTCAGCAGTGGAAGGAAGTGTTTGATGAATGTGAAATTCAATCCATCTGGTCCTGGACTTTTCTGGCTCCCACATGTATTTATTGCTTCAGAATTTCCTCATCCTTAAATGGAGCTGACAGCCTGTTCATTGCATCTTGTTGTAACGTCTTAATCTATATTTCACCAAGAGTAGGTCTGCAGAACATTGTCTCAGTAAATCTGTTTTGGAAATGATCTTTGATGCATTTTTTTCACATTTTCTACATCCTCCACCAGGTATCATTGTCCCATAGTCCCTTGATGGTATTTCTTGCTCTATTCTTTCTTACACATTTATGGAGAATGCCGTGTTGGCATATCCCTGCCTCAGCCAATTAATCCTTGCCTTTTGAAACAAGATACTTTCCTTCAACTGTGTTTCTTCTATCAATTTTTGTCAGATCAACTCGTGTACTGTCACTTTGTTCAGCAACTAGCTCCATTCTCTTCATAGTTTATTGCAAGTGCAACATTTGTGAGTCTCCTTCCTTAGATCTAATTCTGCTCCAATCTCTTATTTCTGTTTTCAGTTTCTTTATCTTTTCCTTTATTCTGTACCCAGCAAATATATATACCTCTGTTTATCTCCAAATTCGATTTACTAGTTGATTGTATTATATCAAAACCAGCCAATTGTCCCACACTTTGAATGGCTTCATTGCCCAGTCTTGAGAGTGGATACCTAGTTAAACCGGGATATGATCTAAATCCTATCTATCTAGACCAACTTGAACCCAATTTTTCTCTTCCAACCAGTGTTCATTTACTAGGAATTTGTCCAGCTTGTTCATGGCAGTTAGAGATTTCAAATACCAAGTGTATTTTCTCTTTATCGTTGTCATGTCCTTCAGTTGCATTGTTTCTACAAATTCTCTGAAAAGGCTGATTTCCCTATCATTGTGGCTTACTGTGATGCCTTTCCTTTCTGATTTTTCTAGCACCGCGTTGAAGGCCCCCATGACACACCACTTTTCTCTTTCTCTGCCTCTATGCATTTCTATCAGATAGTCCCACTGTTTTTTCTTTTCTGCAAGTTCTGATGGTTCGCATATATTAATCATGTGTGATGTTGTTTCCTCACCTTCCCAACATCTTGAAACTCCTAGGATGCCTTCCACACCTATAACACTTTGCCTCTTAAATTTGGCTGCATCCCATATACATAATAATCCTCCAGAAAATCCCTGAGATCCTTTGTAAATCTAGTCAAAGTTATTGTCTCTCCACATAGAAGCACATACTCTTTTGGTCACTGTTTCCATTTTGGTTTCTTGTATGCTCAGAAAGTCCACCTCGTGTATCCTTACTAGTTTGTTTATTCCTCTTCTCTTACTTTGCCTCCCAGTCCTCTGACATTATAAGTGATTAGCTGCATTCTTTCACTGTTTCAGCTTTTCTTCCTTGATTTTCCTTCCTTAGAGTAGCTTCTGCTATGTTCCTGATTGATATTTTCTCCAGTTTATCAATGGTCATTTTGTCTGTTTGTGTATATTGTATTCCCAATGTCTTTCCTATCTGTAGAACATTTTTAGACTCTCTTCTTATGTTCCTCGAGTTGGCTGCCATTATGCCACTGTCTGACATGGAAGTTGATGGTCTACTGTCTGGTTTTTTCCTTTCCTGTCTAGTATTGTTTCCCAGTGTTCTGTTAGTGAGCAAGTTACTCCATTCCTCAATGATATATTCATTTTAACTGCGTTGCGATGCTTTTCTCGTCAGATGTTTCTTCTGCGATTTGCTGACAGTGTCCAGACTAATAGTTTTTGTTGTCTCGGTGTCCCACTATGTTGACATTTTCCCTTCCCTTTGTCATTTACTTTTCCATCCATCTCCACCTCTTTTCTAAGACTTTTGTTTGTAGAATTTGTATCACCGTGATCATTTTGGGAGCATCTCCATAACAGTACTAGCAGCTCATTGGTTAAATTTGCTGCTAATTCTTTATCCTCTATTTCCTGTAAGGTGCTTTTCTTTTCACATTTACTCCTTTCTTGGTCCTGTTGTACTGTGATCTTCTCTGCTTTCTCAGTTCTTGTCACATCATGTTCCATTTGTGTCTCTTGCACCATCTCCTCCACTTTATCTTGTATTTGAGTTTCTCTTTTTTCTGTCTCCTCATCATCCCATTCCTCTGGACTAATAGGTATGCAATTGCTGCCAGCAGGCTGCCATGATTGTTTTTGCCAGAACTTCCCATGACCTATTTCTCCTTCGTCTGTTGTTTTTTCTTTCCCCTGAATTTCATTTCGAGCATCCATTTTGTCATATGATAAGTTATGTGAAGGGCACTCACCTTCAGCCGAATTGGCTTTTCCATGACTGCTATCTTTATCAGGCCATACATTTTCTGTATCAATCATGCTAGGTCTGTCATCATTCTCAGATGAAGTGTCCGTATCATATCCACTTTGCCAAATGTCTTCCTCTATTTTCTTTTCTCCTACTTCCACAATCTTCACCACATATTCTTGTCCATCGATTTCCGCTGTCATTGACTGATTAATGACCTCATTCAGATTCACTTGTATTAGGATTTTGGCCGCTTCTAGATTGCATTTGTTCGCTGTTACCTCATCTATTCTTATCATTTTTCCCACCTCTGCTCCTATGGACTCAAAGATTTGAATTTTCCATGCATGATAAGGAAGCCCATACACTTTAATCCAACACACTCTATCCTTTATTGGTGGTTGTTCTGTCCACTCTATTAGCTCTATTAACCACTGTTTGATCCAGTCTAAGTCCATTTTTAACAGTTGGTTTAGATCCTGACTTTCCTCTTCCTAGATTAGGACCCTTCCCGCCTCCATTGGGCTAACCTTCAAGTTTAAATAGCCTCCTTTTTTCAACTACATTTGCATCGATCTCCATCCTTCTTTATCCTTCAGAATTCCAACCCGACTTTGGTTGATCCACAATGAGTCCTGCCTCGTTATTTTAAATGATAAGTTCACCTTCTTCCCTTGGGCTGCAGCTGCTGGTTTTGTTTGAAGCCATATGAATTTGTTGTTTTGCACAACCATGTCTTTGTATGATGGTCTCATGGTTTTCCTTTCCTTCTCTTGGCTGACACGTTTGTGTCTGCTCTGTTCTATTTTCAGTTCATTCAAATCTTCACTGTTGAACCATGTACTTCTCTCAAATCGAGCAACATTAGCTTTGAGTTTGTATGAACCAAACCATATCTTGTTAAGCTTAACTTCAATCATTTCAGTACTGGATATGTCCACATATTTAAAAAAAAACAAAATGCCTTCCTTTCTAGGACAATTTACGCGCTACATAAACATCAAGTATCTTACCTTGCATTTCAAATACTGACCTCAGTTCCTAGCTCGTGACATTCTGGGGAAAGTTAGTGAAATAGAAGGTATTTTCTTTTTCTCCGCTTTGGGTGTCTTCCCTTCTGGTAACCTCAGCTGGATAGAGCCGACCGTTCATATTACCTGCAATTGATTCTACTCTTGCCATCTTACTACTTGAGAGCACCTTTGCCGTGCTTGTTCGGTTTTGGTGGGTGGGTATCCTATGGTGTCTATCTAGGGCTGCTATGGCTTTCCCCTTCCTAATCTCCTGACGGAGATGACTCGACTGCCGGGAAACAACGGTCCATTCGGTTGGCATTGGAAGGAGGTGTGGTATAGGTAATTGGAGGTTATAGGCCCTCCTCGTGCGCAATTGGCACCGTCGGGGAGTGGGTCGCAATTGGCATGCTAGACTCAAGGTTTGTTGGGTTATTGAAGGTTAACAAGATAGATAGTCTGGTTCCGGTCGTCGTTTGGGTGGTTAAGGATTCCGATCATTTCTCTCTCACCTAGGTATAACAAATTTTGAATATAACTCCCAGTTGATTAAAGTGGAGAGGTAATTGAGGAATCTGATTTTGCTCGTTCCCCTATTGACATGCTACTTGATGTAGGGAAAGGAGATCAAACATGTGAGGAGGGGCAAGATGAGAACTCATCTTCAATGAAGGGTACCATAGATGAAAAGGCAAACAAACCATTACTCAAGTTGGATCACTTCAACGTGGATAAGTTATTTGTTTATCTTCATTATATGCTTTTCTAATTGAACATTGACTTGCCTCCCCTAGATCTTCTCAGGAACAGTACCACACATGCCATGGTTTTCAAAGGATTTATCAACAATACACCCAAACAAGAAGAAGTGGAGAAGCCCTTAGTTCCTGAGTTTGCATGTAGGCTACCACCCATGGATGAAACTTCTTTGTGGCAACAATATTCACTTCACAATGGGAAGAAATTGGGTAGCAAGAGATGTAAAGCACGAGTTACCCGATGAAAGAGGAGAGCAAGGAATTCCTCTTTCGGATTATATGGAGCAAGAGTTATTGATGTTGAAAGACCAAGGGACCTCCTTCAATGTCTTTGACCCTAGAGGGTAAGAAGAGGAAAAGTCAAGCTCGGGACTTTAAACAAAGCGTTTCTTGGGAAGCAACCCAACGGTGTGCATTTCTCCTTAGCTTTCTTTAGTTATAAGAACTCTTTCCGTTCTCTTCTATTTCTTTTCTTTCCTTGCTTCTTCTTCTTCACTTGCATCCATTCAAAATAATGTTTTCGGACACTATATCACCGGAGTTTGTGCATACCCCTTCCCACAAACAAGGTAATTTATTTCTCTTCACTTTCATCTACATACAAGGATTCCACTGAGGTGCATTCGAAACCCTAGTCTTGGTCCAATTTGGAAATTTGTTTCAATTTCACAATAGGGTTTGAATTATACTTTCAATTTGTTTCCCTTGTTCATTATATACATGGAGGCATGAATTTGCTATGGGTATGATTGAATTTCGAGTTATTTGTAATAAGTGCTCTTACCTACTTTTATTCTTATTTTTAAGTTTCAATTTTACCCCCTAAACATGATGATTGGGTTGACTGATTATTTATTCCCCTTTGATCATCATCAATGATTTAATTTATCTATTACCATGCCTATTGCTTGCATATGAAAGGTGAAGTGTTGAGGGATTAGTCGTTACCTAATCCTAAATTCCAAAATCCTATTTTAATTTCCATCATTATATTGAAATTTAGGTTTGGGGGGTGTTATATCTATCTCGTTTATATTAACGTTACTTGACTTTGGTTCATGTTCTTCTTGCTTGCCTTATGGTTTATTCTACATGGTCTAAGTGAAGTTTCTTCTTTGCATCTTTGCATGATTCCGGCACCTTCCGGCACCTAGGCATCACCTTGAATTTTGATTTCTATGATTATGTGATGCCTAGGTTTGGGGGAGAGTTGATGAGATATGCATGGGCTCTTATTCTTTATTGTATCTCACAGCTCTATTTTTGTAGGGTGCCATGATGCACCCAAAACAAGTTTCAAAGCCTTCACCAAAGTCGCAAGCATTTTCTTGATTCAGGGGCATCTTTCTCCATTTTTGTTTTTTAAACTTTATGTTTATTTTTCTTGTATTTTCTTTTGTTAGTTTTTGTGAAATCCCTCTCACTCCCTCAACACTGGAGGCCATTGTTTTTTTTTTGATAAGCCAAATTGTATATATGATAAAAAAAAAGTGTTTACAAAATAGGAAGTATAAACAAAACAAAAATATACACCCCCAAGACTACAAATCTCGTAGACAAAGAAACCTCTAAGGATGAAATCAGTGTTTGATTCCTTGATAATGAATTGTATATCATAGCCTTTCAGCATACCCTCAAGTATAGCTAAGAGTGACCGGATACATGACTCCCAAAACTTAATGAATGCACAAGCATCTCCACATTCAGTTCATCGCCATCCTCCGCTTTTCACCAAATTTGGATATCATGACTATCACTTTTCAATATACTTTTTGGGGACTATTGGTACATAGCTCCTTCTAGTTTGGTGAGTTATCCCTGTAATGATAGAGGATATACCTTTGGCCATGGATAAATAGTTCACTTTTCAGGTACTCAACCAACCTCTTTCACCTTTTAGTCTCCTTTCACCTATGTAGCAAGTCTATGGGAACTATCTCCTTTGCACTTGTCCTCGGGAATCTAGCACAATCTCTCAATTTCCATGTCCACCAGGAGTAAAAAGATCATCAGATCATTAATTTCTTGTTCATATGTCCACATGACCGCACCAAAAGCGTGTTGCCTGAGGCTGCTCCTTTCATAATATGAATGCCTCTATAAGACTTGGAGTTCCTCAATGATTTACCAGTAATGACTTCCTCGGCATATGGTTTGTCTTGATTATTCATATTAGTCAAAGTATCAGCTATATATTTCCAATTAATTGTATCGAAAGCTTTCTCAAAGTCAACCTTAAGTATGAGACCTTTCTTCTTCAATTTTCTCAATTCATCCACCACTTCATTTGCTATCAATACACCATCTAGAAGTCTCCTACCTTTTATAAATGCCATTTGATTCGGAGAAATGATTTCTTCCATGATAGCTGCCATTCGAATAGCTAGTGTCTTTGATATGATTTTAGGCATGGAGCCTATAAGAGTAATAGGTCGATAATCTTCTACTTATAAAGGATTCCCCTTCTTGGCTGCTAAGATAACATGGGCTGCATTGCTGCCCATTGCTATCTTACTGTTCTTGTAAAAATCCAGTATCATTTGAATAATATCCTCTTTCATCAGATAGAAAAAGTGTTTGATAAATCTGAAATTTATACCATCCGGACCAGGACTTTTCCCACTTGCACATGATTTTATAGACTCCAGAATTTCTCGCTCCGAGAATGGTCTGGTTAAGCTCAAACTCGCTGCTTTTGACATCTTCTTGTATCCTGCAGCCGAGAGAGAGGGTCTGTCCCAATACTCCTCTTTGTATCTCTGCTGGAAGTGCGTCTAGAAACATTTTTTTCACAGATTCCACCTCTTGCAGCCAGCTTTGTCCTTCCCAGATTCCTTGTATAGTATTTTTGTTTTTGATTCTGTTTCTGCAACAATGGAAATATGATGCATTTGCATCACCCTTCTTCAGCCAGTCAATTCGAGATTTCTGATAGGCCACACTTTCTGCTTGATGAGTTACTCGCAGCAGCTCCTCTCTCAGCTTAGAAATCTCCTGAGAAAGCTGTTCAGAAATAGATATTGTTTCATCTGCTAATTCTTTAGTCTGAATTTCCTGTAATAAATTATTTCAAGTAGCTGCCAAATTCCTGGAATTTTAAGCATTCCATATTCTGATTTCTCCTCTCAATCTCCTGATTTTATTTTTGATCCATTGGCTAGCATATCTATCCTCTGTAGGCAGATTCCATGATTGCTCTACCTGTGAATTGTAAGACTCATCCTCTAACCAACAGTCCAATACTCTTGTTGGTTTTGGCCCCCAATTCTGAATAGTAGAGGTTAAGCTGACTGGGCAGTGGTCCGAGTCCTCCTTTTCCAATCCCATTTGGATCCAGTTTATCTGAGAAGCCATCCATATGTTGTTCAATAAAAATCGATCTAGTCTACTCATTGCCTTGAGAGAACTTAGATACCAAGTGTAAGATCTTTTGCACATTGGCAAATCCTGTAGCTTTAAGTCTCTTACAAAACTGTTGAAAGCCTGTATCTCAGCAACATAATTTATTTGAGAGCTTCCTTTCCTTTCCTCTTTTTTCAGCACCGCATTGAAATCGCCCATTATACACCACTTCTCCTGTTCTATATTTCTATATAACTGTCTCAACTCATTCCATTGTAATTCTTTATTTGCTAAATCTGATGGACCATAAATATTTATCATATTAGTTTTCAGTTGTTCATCAAACCACCTACCTGAGATTCCTAAGAAACCACTGCCTGAAAACGTGTCTGC
>JAOWBN010220628.1:0-13233 GCA_028565015.1 Pinguicula moranensis | reverse complement strand
TCTCTCACATCATTTTTCTCTACCTTCTCTCTAGAACTCCTACACCGCTACACCGATTCACTGCACACGTGCACATTCTGTGCCGGTCTCAGACGGAGGATGCAGACATGGGTGATCCGGAGCCTCCTGCTCCGGTGCCGGGGCCGGCCCCCGGCGAGCCGATCGAGACCCAGGGGGAATCATCAACCCTCCCCAAGGGTGCAGATGCGGGGAAGATGCCGGAAAGGATAGAGCCGTCCGGCGGTCCGTGGACTGAAGTGGAAGGTAAACACTCCAAAGCAAAAAACAAGGAACATAATAATGGGAAAGCGGCGAGGTCCGTAAAGCAAAACTGGATCGATCCAGTTATGGCAAGGGAGGAAGGCGTATCGTTCTTTTTTTCAAGTTTCCCGACAGACTGGACTGAAACGGAGATGCGCCTGGCCTTCGAGGAGATGGGTCGAGTGGGCAGAGTCTCGGTCCCCAAGAAGGTTGACAAGCAAGGCAATAGATTTGGCTTCGTGCATTTTGAACAGGTGGAAAATGTTGGGAGGATCCTGCGCGCCCTTAATCGTACGAGGGTTGGGGATCGGACCCTAAGGGCGAACGTGGTCCGATTTGCGAAACCCGGATCGATGCAGGCTCAGAAAGAGCAGGAACCGCGTAAAGCTCCGATGGGAGGGGGCGTGAACATGCTCCCAGAGGTGAGGGAGAAAAATTTCTTCCTACTGAAGCAGAAATGGAATGGCTGAAAATGTGCTTGGTGGCCTGCCTCAACGGTGTCCCTAGGGGTCATATTCTGAAAGAGATCCGGAGCAGGGAAGGCCTCGACAAAGTCCAGATTTCACTTCTCCCGGGTGGACAAGTGCTAATCCGTCTGGACTCGAGGTCTGCTATGGACATTTTTCGGAATCCGGTTCAGAAGTGGGAGGAGATAGGGATATCTGACATTAGACTCTGGTCTACACTGGCGGTTCCACACCCAAACGATGCGTGGTTCACGCTCACGGGTGTTCCGGTAATCTGCTGGTCAGAAAGGTTCTTTAAGGAACTCACCGCGGACATCGGGCAGCTGATCCAGATTGAGGATGGTGGCTCTGATGCACAGGATTTCTTATCGGCAAGGGTTTTGATTCGGAAGAAGTCTCAGTTTCAGGTTACGCCGTGGTTCAATGTTTCAGTCCTAGGATTAAACTACCCAGTACAAGTGCGTGAAGAGCCGAAGCGCTGGAAGAGAAGAGTAAATGAGGCTCCGGGAAGGGATCCACAGGCGATGGCACCGGCGGATTTAGACCCGTCAAGCTGGCCGGACCTAGGACAACAGACGAAAGACAAACAGAAAGAAACGGCCACAGATCAACGCGTGATCGCATCCCCGAGGAAGGAAAATTCAGAGGCGTCGAGTACGGGCGCCGCAGCTCCTGCTGAAGGGGGTTTAGAGGCTGAAATTGGAGCAGCGGTCCATGCCCAGGACATTGCGACAAAGGGGACAGCTGTGGGCCAAGATATAATTAAAAGTTTGGTGGAGGAGCAAGTGTCAATAATCCACGGGGACTGTTCTGAGAAACAGTGTCCTCGGGATGAATCACATGGAAAGCGGGTCCTAGCTGTAATTGAAGAGGGCACAGTAGGTCACGAGGACTCTCCAGCGGTGTCTTGTGAGCCTGAGCAAATAGCGCGATCGGGAAACAGGCACAGTCTCTCGAATTCGAATAAGGGCGATATCCTATACAAGAAAAGAGCGAAAACCACCTGCTGTGAGGAGGACTTTACTGAGGTGCAGGGGGTGCCATGTAGCCTTGGCGAGTGTGAGTTAGTTTGCCCGCTGCCGTATATTGAGTCTGAGGAGGCGCAGATGGACTCGGTTCAATCAGCGTCAGATGGGGCAGAGGAAGAAGGATCTGGTAAGTTCTGGACGGGGGAAAGAGATTCGGATGGAGGGGGACAATCGAGGTCCGAGGGACACGAAAGCGATAGGCATTCTGGGGGCCTCTTAAAGCTCTATGACTCGGATCCCGCTGCGCAGGGCGAATTGCCTATGAAAGGTTACCAGGGTTCCCCCAAGGCTAGGCGGAGGTCTAGCAGGAAGATTACACTGTCGCAAGCAAGGTACCACAAGAACTAAGGCCACTAGACTCCAAGCAGCGGCGAGCTGAGATGGAGCAGGTTCTTTTTTGGAATAGTAGGGGATTGAGGCAAGCAAAACCGTTTATGAGGAAGTGGATTCCGAATTCTACGATTGGAATTTTGGCTATTGCCGAACCTTTCTCTCCGGAAAGAAGAATGAGTGAACTCGCTTCACAGATCAAGCTTCTTGCTTCAGATCGAATGAGGAGGTAGGTGGGAAAATCTGGATGTTTTGGAAGGAACCTGGGGAGTTCAGTGTTACCAGCCTACACGAGCAAGCCATTACAGGTTTATGGAAACACAATGGGGTGGATGTACAACTTACTTTTGTGTATGGGAAGTGCACCCCGATTGAGCGTAGAGAACTGTGGCGATACCTGGCTGCAACGCAGCCCACAACTGGGCCGTGGGTAGTGTTAGGTGATTTTAATGTTCTGCGCTCAAATCAGGAAAGAGTGGGAGGTGGCCTGATCTTCCCATGGCCGAGTTCAATTGCTGTATTGATGATTGTGCTTTAGTAGAACTCAAAGCGAGTAGCCAGCGTCTCTCTTGGTGTAATGGGCAAAGAGGGAGGAGAAGGGCTTGGGCAAAATTAGATAGGGTGCTTGTTAATGCAGAGTTTTTGGAATGGAAGCCAAGAAGCTTTTATAGCCTTCTCCCCAGGAAGTTCTCGAACCACCGGCCTATTTTGCTACAACTAGAGGAGCAGGCTGTGCAGTATGGTAGAAAACACTTCAAGTATCAGAACATGTGGGCTTTGAGTAGTGACTTTCTGCCAAGAGTTGCCACGGTTTGGAACAGCTTCAGTGGCCAGAGGGGGCTTTATACTCTAGGTCAGAAAATGAAGTTAATGAGGAATGATCTGCGCGTTTGGAATAGGACAGTTTTTGGTAGGGTTGACCAGCAGATTAAGGCACTGGAGGAGCAGATGGAGCGGCTGGAGGTGGATCTCCAACATAGCAACTCTGAGGTGGTAGAGTCAGAATATAATGACATGAGGTTTCAGCTGCAAGCTCTGGAGAAACGTGAACTGTGTCGCTTGGAGCAGCTCCCTAAAAAGGCATGGCTGAAAGGGGGTGATAGGAATACAAAATTGTTTCACTCGGCTATGAGAATTAAACAGAACAAAACCTGTATTAGGAGTATGAGTTTAGAGAATGGGAGAAGATTAGAGGGAGCACAGGCTGTCCATGAAGAAGCTGCTGTATACTTTCAAGAACTAATGACCACACCTATCATGGTGGAAGAGTGTACTGAAGAGGAACTAAGTGCCTTATTTGGAGTCATCCCTACAGAGAAGGAGATAAAGGAAGCCCTATGGTCCATTCCAAATGACAGCGCGCCAGGTCCAGATGGGTTTGGAGCAGACTTCTTCAAACAAACGTGGAGCATTACTGGGAGTGATCTAGTTGGTGCAGTTAGAGAGTTTTTCTCAGGGAAAAAAATTCCAAGAATGTTCTCTGCGAGCTTGATTACACTGATTCCGAAGGTGGACTCCCCTTCTTCATTTGGAAGCTTTCGGCCAATAAGCCTATGTACAGTGATATATAAAGTGCTAGCCAAGGTGGTGGCAGGACGGTTGAGGGATCATATGCCCAAGTTGGTTGCAGAGGAACAGACTGCCTTTGTTCAAGGCAGGACTATGTTTGAGAACATTATACTTACTCAAGAACTGGTTCACTCTATACACAAGAAGCAGGTTGGTGGTAATGTGCTACTGAAACTGGATATGGCAAAGGCTTATGACAGGATCAATTGGCACTTTCTGGAGATGGTTCTTCGTGGGAAAGGTTTCTCCCCAGCAGCAGTGGATTTAATTATGAGATGTGTTAAAGGAGCTTGCTTTTCAGTCCACATGAATGGGGTGGCAGTAGGATATTTTGAGTCTGTACAAGGGCTGAGGCAGGGAGACCCCCTTTCTCCCCTCCTCTTTGTGCTTGTGCAAGACACGCTATCCAGGCTGCTGCTGAAAGAGCATAGCAAAGGGAGAATAGGCAGATTTAGTCACCCTGCAGGAGCGCCAACAGTGACACATCTCATGTATGCAGACGACCTTCTGGTGTTTTCGAGAGGAGATGTTGGCTCCATACGGACAATCATGTCAGTTATGGGGAAATATTGTCGATGGTCTGGTCAGTTGCTATGTAAAGAAAAGTCCTCAGTTTTTATGTCAAAACGGATTGGGGCAGTTAGGAAGCACATGCTGCTACAGGTTACAGGTTTCTCTGAGGGATCTTTCCCTATGTTCTACTTGGGGGCTCCCATGGCCCCGGGGCGCCTTACTAGGGGAATGATAGAACCGTTGCTCAGTAAGATGAGGAGGCGGCTAGCAGGCTGGAAAGGGAGGCTTATGTCCCAAGGTGGCAGGCTTGTTTTGATAAAACACGTTATGTCTGGCATTCCCATGCATATCATGGCAGTGATGAGGCTCCCCAAATATTGTTTGGATGAGATTAGACGGATTTTGGCAAGATTTTTCTGGGGTGATTGGGAGGGAAAACCGAAGGTACACTGGAAAAAGTGGGAGCAATTATGTAAGCCAACCAATGAGGGAGGGCTGGGGGTGAGGGATCTGGTGGAGGTTCAGAAGTCTATGGGTATGAAGATCTGCTTTAAAATGTTAACAGAAAACTGCCTTTGGACAAAGTTTTTGACAGCTAAATTCCTTGGGAAGGAACATTTGTTTGAGAAACAGCCAAGGATTAAGGACAGCAGATTCTGGAAGTTTGCAGTTACCATGAGAGAAGAGGTCCAAGATCACATTAAAATCATCCTAAGGGGAGGTAATTCTGGTTTTTGGTTTGATAAATGGTTGGATAATGGCATTCTGGCAGGGAGAGTCCAGCACATTCAAGACAGAAACTCCAAAGTTGCCGATTTTGTGGAGGAGGGGCGATGGGCACATGATAGGCTTTTGCAGACAGTTGGTGTTGAAGTTACAGCTCCGCCAACAGGAGGTGGTGGGAATGATAGAATAATCTGGAAGCCGTCCCTTGATGGCAGGTTCTCTTTAAAGTCTGCTTGGGAGGTTACTAGGGACAGACAGGAGCCGATTATGGTTGAGAAGGTGCTCTGGCACAAGGCGCTTCCCACAAAACTCTCACTATGCGCGTGGAAAGCTTGGCAGAAAATTCTGCCCACGGATGATCAGATTATTAAAAAAGGCGTCTGCATTGTTTCTGCTTGTCAGTGTTGTGAAGCACGGGCTCAGGAATCTCTAGATCATGTGCTGTCCAATAGTACCTTTGCTGACAACCTTTGGCGCAAAGCTGCCAGGCTCTTCAAAGTTACAATTCAGCGGACAAGATCCTGGAAGGAAAGACTGCAACAATGGCATACCATGGCCAAGAGAGGTTTGGAAGGTTTCATTTTGAATATTTTGCCAGTAATTCTGACTTGGCTTTTATGGTGCCGCAGGTGCAAGGCCCGGTTTGAAGGGAAGTTTCAGTCAGAAGAGGAGATCTGGAGGGAGCTGAAGAGGTATACTTCTAACATAATTGAATGTACTGACAGGAAGTTTCATGTGCAGGTGCTGGATGCGCAAATCATGCAAGAACTCAACCTCAGAGTAAACTGGAGCATAAAGAAAAGGATCCGGTTGGTAAAGTGGAGAAAGCCTCCTCACGGGTGGCTAAAGCTCAATACGGATGGGAGCTCCTTTGGAAACCCGGGACTAGCGGGAGGTGGCGGTATTCTGAGGGATGAGTTTGGACAGTGCAAGGCTGCTTTCTCAGTTCACCTGGGCACTCGAACGAATAATGATGCAGAACTGAGGGCTGCAACAGCAGGCCTCAAATTGTGCCAACGTCAAGGCTGGACAAACGTGATTTTGGAAACAGATTCGGCGCTTCTCTTGCTCTGGATCACAGGACAGAACTGTAGACCCTGGCAGTTACTGGAAGCGTGGGAGGATTTCCAGAAGAGTTGCCAAGGGATTAGGCTACAAGTGACCCACCAGTTCAGAGAGGGAAACAGTGCGGCAGACTGGTTAGCGAAACAAGGATCACGAGGCAACTCCACATCTTATTGGAGCCCGCTGGATCTGCCATGGGAAATACGCGGCATACTACGCTTGCAGAGATGGGGACTACCAAGCATGTGGTTTAATTAGACTAGATTGGCACCAAGACGTAGTGCCAAGATGTACACCTAAGGCATGATTGCCTTGAACAAATACTAGTTCCAAACTAGTAAGAATGTAGTAACGGTTTTTAATAATGAAAGTACTTTTATCAAAAAAAAAATAGTGAAAAAGCAGGAGTGGTTAGAATATTCAGTATTTAAAGATTTTATTAGTGAATGCCAAGTCTGACTATGCTCCATCTAAATTCTATAGTCCTCTTCTTCCTGATTTCTCTGAAAATTTCCAACCGCATCCGATAATAAGCAAAAAAATCATTATTTTTCTTGTTACAATTTTTATCGGAGCCGTACAATTCAATTCCACACCATGAGAAACTTGCACACCCATGCCCCCCTTTTAGCCCTGAGAAAGTTTCCACCTCTGCCACCAACATTGAAAAACCATCAGAAAAGCCCCAAACTTTGATGTTCTCACCGTAAAACACCATGATCCACTCCCTCCACCAGATACTCCACCCCGTTACCAGACCCATGACATTCCTCCTATTTTTGTGGGAGAAAATTGCAGAGACATTGCATTCGCAATTGTCTGTGCGCGATGATAACATACATCACAAAAATGATGAGCTGCAGCAGAAGGTAATTTTCTTCCAACAAGAAATATTACACCAATCACGCAACTGCAATGAGGTAGGCCAGGATTCAAGCCCACCAAAACCCATTATCGGAGGTGCACCCATGATGGCCCCGAGTTCTTCATCCCTCATGACACTCAATGCTGGTGCTTACTTCCCAGGACGTCAAAACTTGAATACTTGCTCAGAAGTTGATAGAGATGACTGTAATCATAGTCGTAGAACAAAGATTCCCTTACTTGAATTTTCTGAAATTCAATGACACCAACCCCAGGGCTTGGGTCAAGCGCAGCTACTCCTATTTTTCCATCTACACTAGCATATCCTATGATAAGAGGATTGACTTTGCCCGAGTCCACTTGGAGGGCACTGCTGATACTTGGTTTTGCAGTTTTTGCTACAACAAACCAACTACTTGGGTAGCATTCATTGCAGCCATCCTAATTTTGATGTTGAGAACTGTGGAAGTCTTTTAGAGACACTCATGTGCTTAAAGCAGAAGGATATTGAGTCCTTGCAAGAAATGTTGGAACGATTCAACTTCAGACCCATTATCCAGAATTTGATGAGATGTTCTACCGCGAGAAGTTTGTCAGTTGTCTCAAACCATCGCTAAAGACCACAATCCAAGCTCAACATCCACAAACCCTTTTGGATGTTGTGTCAATAGCCAAGGAACATGAACTTGCTGTAAATGCATTATTGCAACAACTCACCCAAAGCAGCTCATATAGACCACTATTATATCGTTCCACAATGGTCGCAGTTGCACCAATTTTCCTAGATGATAGATCTCGCCCCCCAAATCCTCCTCCACATAGGATATTCATCACAAATGAGGCAATGAAAGAGCGTATTGAGAAAACTCTGTTGCAAATGTGGTGCTCCATTATCTCCTGGACATCAGTGTACTACCAAGGTGTATGCAATTTCTACTAAAGCCACCACTGATTAGGATTTACCCCATACACCTCTTCCAGTGGCTACAGGAGACATGGAGGAGGAATTAATATTTCCACATGACGCTACACTGTCCTTACATGCCATCAATAGCCATCCCAACCTCACCACTCATCATGTACAGGGCTACTATAAGAATGAGCAGTCCATATCCTCTTTGGTGGTGGCATCTCGCATTATTTTGTGGATAAGAGGTTTAGTGAAAGGATGCGTTGTTATGTAGAGTAAGCCCCACCAATGCAAGTCGAGGTAGTAGACGGTATCAGACAGATTAGCAAGGTTACGTGTCCTATTTTTAGTGAAAGATGCAAGATATGGAATTTTCTTGCTCCCCCATAACATTTCCCCTTCACAGTTTTGATTTGATCCTAAGTAGTGATTGGTTAAAGCTTCATGGTTCTATCTTGAGATTATGAGAGCATGGTTGTGACATTGATTAAGGCAGGCCACAGGGTACATGTTCAGACTGTTAGATATATGGCTGAATTGCAATTATTGACAGCCAAGCAGATCCTAAAATTACTTCATGGTGGCTTGAATGTTATGGTAGGCCAAACCTTTTTCTTATCACCATACGTCAATGAGGCTAGCATTCAAGGAAGGATAAGTATTTTGTTAGCCACACTGCCTAACAAGCAAGACCTTCAGCTAGCCGTAGATGAACCATAGATGTGAATTTTTGGTCACAGAACACGTGTAATCAGGAACTTATTCTTGTACAAGAGACACGAATAACACGATTATCAAACTGAAAGATACTGAAATCAGATAAAAATTCAGAATGTATAATGGAAAAAAATAAAGATGAAAGAAACGTATTAAGCCATAGAAACCCAATTAAACATGGAACATCAACTCCTAGCCAACTACTACGCTAAAAATGAATGTAAACCAAAGAATTAATTGAACGCCTCCCCGAGGATCTACCCAATGATAAATACGAGTATCAAATGATCAACCTTTACATGAATCATAAGGAGCATGCAACCTAGTTCTCTTTAGAGTAGGAATTGAAGAAGCAAAGTGATCCCTCTCAAGCTTGTAATTTTCATTCTCCGACCGTCTGTCATAAGAATGAGAAAGTTGCCTTTCAATAGGCTTACAAAAGGATAAATAGGTCTCTAAGGAAAACCATAATTAAAAGCCCAAAATAATGGAAAAACTAGCCCAACATTAACTAAAGAAAAATGGCCCAAATTTAATCCTATTTTATTTAATAACATTTAATGAAAATAAATATCAGCTTCTAGGAGCATTCTCAGCCTCTACCAACTCAATCATGTTGATTCATGGCTTGCCAACGTCTAGTTTGGCTTTCTCTTGCTTCCTCACGCCTTCCTGTAATATGTTCAATATTTCCTTCATCTTCTTGGTCCTTGCACGGGTCATTGGGTCACCCATATCCTTCAAAGGATCAGCAAGGTGTGTGGGGGATCATACATTTTCATCACTAATGCTACTTGTCCTGCAGCTTTCTGAAATAACCTTCAATCCCTTTTGGCTACCTATTCTGTCATTTTTCAGGAACGAACAACCTTACCACCCATTAGAAGTGTGGAACACAACAATACACTACAACCTGGGGCTGTATCTCACAGGCAGGCTCCGTACAGGACACCTCATTCCAGAAAAAATGAGATTGAGCAAATCATACAAGAGCTGCTCACCACATGATTAATAACGCACAGTCACAACGCCTTTGTCTCACTTGTTTTTTTGGTTAAATAAAGATGGCGAATGGCGCATGTGCGTGGACTATAGGCATCTAAATAGCCTAACAATCAAAAGTAAGTTCCCAATTCTAGTGATTGACGATTTGTTGGAAGAACTTCAAGGGGCTGTTTGTTTCAGTAAACTCAACCTTCGTTCTAGTTATTTTAAAATTCGTATGATGGACAATGACATCCCAAATAACAACTTTATCACTCAACATGGCCAATTTGAATTCCTTATGATGCCCTTTGAATTATGCAACGCACCTGCAACCTTTCAAAGTTCAATGAATCAGGTGTTCTCAGCTCATCTCAGGCACTTTGTTTTAGTCTTTTTTGATGACATTTTAGTCTATAGCAAGAGTTGGGATGACCACTTACAACACCTACAGATTGTCTTGGACCTACTCAAGCAACATCAACTATAAGCTAAGGCCAACAAATGTTCTTTTGGCCGCAACACCATAAACTACTTGGGGCACATCAAGGAGTTGGAACAGATCCCGAGAAGATTGTTGCAATGGTAAACTAGTCAAGGCCAATACTAGTTAAATCCTTGTGTGGGTTTCTTGGCTCGACAAGTTATTACCGCAAGTTTATAAAGGACTATGGTATCATCAATAGACCACTCACTCAACTGCTCAAACAAGATTCATTTAAATGGAGTGAAGACGCTGAGATAGCTTGGCTACACCTCAAGGACTTGATGTGGCTGCCCCGGTACTAGCCTTGCCAAACTTTTCAAGCAGTTTATTCTCGAAACTGATGCAAGCAATCGGGGAACTGGAGCAATTTTAACACAAGGTGATCACACTCTGGCTTATTACAGTTGAGCTATTGGACAAAAACAACTCTCCTTATCCACCTATGAGAAGGAGCTGCTTGCAGTTGTATTGGCAGTCAAGAAATGGCATAACTACTTCCAAGGTTAAGCCTTCATCATTAAGACGGATCAGCAAGTCATCAAACACATCCTAGAACAAAGGCTTAACACCATGTTGCAACACAAGATGACCTCCAAATTGCTAGGATATGATTACACCATTCAAAACAAGAAGAAGATAAACAATCCATAGCATCACAGTAGACAAGGTTGACTGGACTACGGAGATACTTCACAACTATGCCACAGACCCAATCTTACATCAAAGTTTCCAAACCAAAGTCGTGGACATTGCAACCTACCCTGATTACCAACTGTCTTAGGGGTTGTTGGAAACAAAGTCAAATTATGTATTGGTCAGAAAGCCTCACTGAAAAATAAAATCTTCATTGCCTTTCATGACTCACCTACAGGAGGACATTGTATTCAACTTTATTTTACTTGGCCAAGAATGAGAATGGGTGAGTAGCTGTGAAATTTGAGTTCGGAGTAAACTAGATATGACCTCACACGCTGGCTTACTTCAACCATTGGACCTTGCTTCCTCACCTTGGACCAACATAAGCATGGATTTCATTGAGTAACTTCCCAAATCTGATGGTAAAATAGTGATACTTGATATTGTTGACAGATTTAGCAAGTACTCGCACTTCTTAGCCTTGTCCCATCCTTTTACTATGGAGAGTGTTGCAAAGTTTTTCCTTAACCACATATATAAGCTACATGGCATGCCATCTTAGATCGTGTCTGACAAAGACACCATCTTTACAAGTACATTCTAGCAAGAACTAATGACACTAACAGGCGCGCAGCTAGCCACAAGTTTGGCGTATCATCCATGATTCGACGGCTGGATCGACCGAGTGAATCACTGCCTTGAGACATACTTGTGGTACACCTGTTCTCACAAACCCCACTCTTGGAATAAATGGCTCCCTCAAGTTGAGTTTTGGTATAACACGTCCTATCATTCGAGCATACGCATGAGTCCTTTCAAAGCACTCTATGGACATGAGACTAGGCACATTCCCCTGCCCCCAACTTCTAGACTCCACAGTTCAAATAGTTGCAGAGTTCCTTACACACACAGAGGCCATCCAATAACTACTAAAGATAAATCTGGTGCTGGCCCAACACCTCATGAAGCAAAATGCTGATAAGAATCGAGTTGAGAGGCAGTACAATGTTGGAGACGAAATCTATCTCAACCTTCATCCATATAGCCAAAACAATGTGACATTCCGGAAGCATATGAAGTTCTCACCCCGATTTTATGGCCCATTTTAAGGTATTGGACACAATAGGTACCATTGCATACTGCCTGGATTTGCCACCAGAGTCCAATATCCACCCGTTGTTCCATGTTTCTTTGCTCAAAGACAAACTCAAACGCAGAGAGTTCAACTCCAATGAACTCGCAGGCATGACGGCTGAGAACAATTCAGATGTACCCTTTGTCTATGCTTACTCATCGATATGCACTAGGAAGACAAGGACCTATTCCAAAAGTATTGGTACATTGGTCAGGTTCTAGACTAGATCAAGTTCAATGGGAAGACCTTTGCTCTTCCTCCAACATCACTTTCCAAACTTTGATCCTTGGGGACAAGGATCCCAAAATGGAGGAAGTATTGTAACACCGTTCCCTTCCACAACACCATTTCAGGAGCTTCATCAAATTCCAACGTCCAGCATGCCACCGCACTTGAAGGTGAGTGGGGAAAGAAAGGAAGAAGAGGTCTCAGATAGAAGAAGATTTGGTCCACATCTCCCACTCAAACACGACATCTACCAATGGGCATGTAACAAAGGGCTGAGAAGAAGTCACATTATCACCTGTGAAGTCATTGGTCATGTTTTACTTGTTTTATATTTGTTTAATTATTATTGTGTTTAGTTAGTGGGTTAGTGGAAAAGCAGATGTAGTTAGAATATCCAGTATTTAAAGATTGTATTAGTGAATGTAACGGTATATTGAATGCCAAGTCTAACTAGTCTCCATCAAAATTTTGCAGTCGTCTTCTTCCTCCTGATTTCTATGAAAATTTCCAACCACTTTCGGTAATAAGTTGTAAAATCATTTTTGGCTTGTACAGGGAACATTGAACAGAAGAAGAGTGGCACCATTCTTCAGCAGGTGCAATGCTTTTTGTGGGTCCATCACTTAGATTCTGTAAGGAATCCAAAGCTTAATGGGACTGAGGTTAGCACAAGGAGGAGCCCAGCGAAATGGGTCGTGACATGGAAGAACATAAGCGCTCAATTTGGAAGAAAAATAGGGATGTGGACTGGGATGACGTCATTTACTCAACGAGGAAAATGTCCTATCAACTGCACTATGAATGGATTAATCTGATGGCCGGGAAACATTGTCTCGGGACAAGAAAAAGATATTTTTTTTGGAGTTAAACCCCCAACCCTCAAGCCAAGAAAAAGTAGCTATCACAATTTTTTTACAGAACCAATAATTGCGTACACCTTATTCTTGAAAGAGCTTCATCCAATGAAATTAGTAAACCCAAGGCATAGAGTCGCTCATTCGGGAGTATCGATCGATATTCTTAGTTTCCTTATTGTACCAATTGAGATCAGGAATGATCGATGCTGAATACTGAATTATTGAACCAATTCGGTAATTCAATATTCAGTATTGGTTTGGTATTGTACCAAAAAACGATAGGTATATTTTTTAAAAATTTATTTAAAAAATGGCAATAATCCATTTGTAATTTTAGTTATTATGAATTAAAAACTGTTTCAAGTGCACAATTATAACAACAATGTCCAATAAAAAATTCAGTACAACAATAATAGTAAAGACAGTAATAACAATGTCGATAACATTTTCAAACCA
>JAOWBN010220617.1:0-13233 GCA_028565015.1 Pinguicula moranensis | reverse complement strand
GCTTGTTTTTTTCCAATAAAGATGGATAAGCTCCTCATAATGTTTTACCTATTCATTATGCTGAAACCTACTTTCCAATAGAGATGTAGTCTTCCTCTGTATTCCAAGTGCTATGATGCGTTTTACAATCTTTGGAGGTTATTTCCCACACACAAAAAACATATCTTTAAGATGTCCTTCTGTTTCATAATTGACCCATTTTTTTTTTGGCATTTCTCAGATTTTTCACATTTGATGCTGAATTATTCACTACAGATTAGGTTTAACTTCAAAAAAATTTGATCTCTGATTGCAGGGTGGCATGTCAAATGAGTTATACAACACAATTGCTAGGGTCACAAATGGCATCTATGAAGGTACCTTCTTCTTTTCTTGTCCTCACTTGAAACTTGAAAGATCAGAAGGTGACAGTGATGCTAAGCTCACCTATTCAGGCATTGCAATCGGAGGAGATGTGTTCCCTGGGTCAACACTTTCTGATCATGTCCTGCGTTTTAACAATATTCCTCAGGTAGCAATTCTTCTCAAGTGTTCATGGATTAGAGGCAATTTGCCATGGAAAAGTAGCTTGGATTGCCCTTAGCCCTCTTCTCATGTTGGAAACAGGTGAAAATGGTGGTTGTTCTTGGAGAGCTTGGTGGGCGTGATGAATATTCCCTTGTGGAGGCTCTTAAACAGGGGAAAATTAACAAACCTGTGGTTGCCTGGGTCAGCGGAACTTGTGCCACGCTCTTCAAGTCAGAAGTACAATTTGGGCATGCGGTGAGCAAATACCGTTCATGTCATTGGTCTGGATTTTTTGTTGTGTACAATACGTGCATTATCTAAGAATTTGATTGTGCTGTAGGGGGCTAAGAGTGGCGGAGACATGGAGTCCGCACAGGCCAAAAATCAAGCACTCAAAGAAGCTGGTGCCATTGTTCCCACTTCTTATGAATCATTTGAAGAGGCTATCAAGGAAACTTTTGACAAATTGGTCAGTTTTAAAAAGATTTGGTTAGAAACATACATATCCTGCATCTTACTGAGTTATTCTTATCTCTCATCTGGCCGTTGAAATTCCTGGTTCACTTGTATCAGGTCGGGGAAGGCAAAATAGCAACCCTGAAGGAGGTGACACCTCCTCAGATACCTGAGGATCTTAAGACAGCAATCAAGAGTGGAAAAGTTCGCGCTCCAACACATATTATTACCACAATTTCTGATGATAGAGGTAGTGGTTATCCTTGTTTACTCTTTATTGTTCCTTGCTAACACTAAATAGTTTATGCTTTTGAATGCTAAAACTTGAATTTCGCCCCTTGACAGGGGAAGAGCCAACATATGCTGGTGTTCCAATGTCCTCCATTGTCGAACAAGGACTTGGTGTGGGTGATGTCATTTCTTTATTGTGGTTCAAACGGAGCCTTCCTCGCTATTGCACACGTTTTATCGAGGTGATCCCAGATAGCATTTTTTTTCTAATTCTTACACACATTCATGAGGCTAAGGACCTTCCATGCAATGTCATGACATCTCTTCTCTAGTTTCTCTCTTATTCTTACCCTTGCGTCATATGTTGGAAACATTTTCTCAACACTGCTGTCATTTGACAGATTTGTGTCATGCTGTGTGCTGACCATGGCCCCTGTGTCTCTGGGGCACACAACACTATTGTCACGGCTAGGGCCGGAAAAGACCTTGTTTCCAGTCTCGTCTCAGGTAAATTAGAAATCAGTTTTTCAATATGTCATGAGCTGCAGCTGCAGGTATTCTCTCAAGAATAATGTCTCTGAAATTTTGATACAGGTTTATTGACAATTGGCCCACGATTTGGTGGGGCTATCGATGATGCTGCTCGTTACTTCAAGGATGCATATGACAGGGTTAGTTGTCCTGATCTTTTTGTTGTGAATCAGGCCAATAGAAGAAGACCCTAAGGATTCTGGTTCTGCTTGTAGTATTTTAAGTAGGGATAACCATTCGGGATTTTGGTCCAGAAATAGGTTATTCTCATTCTTAGACTGAAAATTTTCGGAGCAACACGGTTCTTCCCGTTCCCGTCCTAGAACCCATTTCCCAAATGGTCACAATTCGGGATTCTCGTTATTCCCAAATGGTCACAATTTGGGATTTGGTCCGGGAATAGGCCGTTTCCGTTTCCGGACCGAAAATTTTTGGAAGTAGCACGAGCACTCCCGTTCCCATCTCGAAACTCCGAAGTCCCGAAATTTTTGGGATTAGGGATTTCGGGACTTCCGAATCCCATTTCCCAAATGATCATCCCTAATTTTGTGTCTGTCTTTATTGCCTCCATTCCATTTACCCAAACTCTCTCTTTTTTATTTCTTCTCAGGGTCTCTCACCTTATGAGTTTGTGGAAGACATGAAAAAGAAGGGCATTCGGGTTCCTGGTATTGGGCACAGGTAACTGAGATCCTTCATCCGTTAGCCTCTTTCTTAATCCAGCTTCAATGCCAAGGGATTTAGTGATTACTGTCCAATATATATCTTGTTGCTTCATCTGTACTTGCTGTCATTCATGCAAAAGGATCAAGAGGGGTGACAACAGAGACAAACGAGTGGAACTCCTGCAGGCATTTGCACGATCCAACTTCCCAGCTGTGAAATACATGGAATACGCCGTCCAAGTTGAGACCTACACTCTTTCAAAATCAAACAATCTTGTCCTCAACGTTGATGGTGCCATTGGATCCCTATTCTTGGATCTTCTCGCCGGAAGTGGCATGTTCACCAAGCAAGAGGTGGATGAGATTGTTGAAATTGGTTATCTCAATGGTCTCTTCGTGTTGGCTCGTTCCATTGGCTTGATCGGGTATGAGTTTATCCTTAAAACATAACACAACATACTCAATATATTCATAACTAAGTTGGGGTTCATGCTGAGACTTAACTCAAAACTGTCCCCAAACCTCAGGCACACATTCGATCAGAAGAGGCTGAAGCAACCCCTCTACCGCCATCCATGGGAAGATGTTCTCTACACCAAGTGAAGACGGTACAATTACTGCTCAGCATCTAAACAGTAGGCATTCTTGTTCAATTGTGACAGTTTGTTCGTCTTACTCCCTTGAGTTATCTGTTGCTGCTATACAGCAGATTGAAACACTTGTTTGGGCAAGTTTTGAGCTATAGTCTCCCCCAGTGGGGAAAGAAATGAAGACACGGCAACGCATTTCTTTAGACTAGACTACTTGACTGATAATAGCAACTAGCAAGCACTAGTTGTCAACATGGTTCATCACGTACCATGACTGTGTAATACCACTTGATTGGACTAATGCTAAAAAAGAGAAGATCACTTTTGGAACCTTGCATGAAAAAGTTGTTAGAATTGAGATAGATATGAGAAAAGCAGTGATCATGACTGTAGATGGTGGGTGTCCAACTATACTCGTTTCACGTGGAGGAGATAGAATTACTTCTAGAAGAAAGAACAATGTTCTTGTCCCACAACTTTATCCATAATCGTTCTTGTTGGAAGTTTCACCAATCAGATCAAAATTGACATAAAGGTTGCTTCTGTAAGAAAAAAAATGAGATTTTGTCG
This sequence comes from Pinguicula moranensis, assembly GCA_028565015.1. Classification (NCBI taxonomy): domain Eukaryota; kingdom Viridiplantae; phylum Streptophyta; class Magnoliopsida; order Lamiales; family Lentibulariaceae; genus Pinguicula; species Pinguicula moranensis. The sequence continues at coordinate 9,683 of JAOWBN010220617.1, read as the reverse complement.
TATCGTATGAATAGGAGAATGGATGTGAAACTCGTTGATAAATTGGATGAAGCATCATAACTGTAACGGTAGCATCAAACAGCAAATGTTTTTTTTTTTCCTACAATACGACAGAAAAGACGTTTATGTCACAAAGGCGGAGACCGGGTTAGATTTCCTGTTGGGCCATTTTTTTTAAATGCATTAAAGTTCAGGCTCGTCTTAAAAAAAATAAAAATAAAAATAAAAATAAAAAATTTAAAATCATGAAAATTGAAACATTTACCCTCCAATTCTACTATGCTTTTTTAAAAAAAAATACACCAAAATCTAGATCTATCTGGATCGTAAAAAAATTAAAATCGTTAAAATTGAAATCTTTGTCCTCGGAGGCTCCTTACACAATTTTTTTTAAATATACCAAAGGTTAAGCCCATTCGGGTTATAAATATTTAAGCGGTTAAAATTATTATTATTTGAGTTTTTAAAATTATTATTTTTTCATGATTTTATAGTATTTAAATTATTTTGAACACCTAAAATTATTTGCCCCTGCCACCCCTAATTTTTTGTTGCCCCTAAATTTTTTTTTTCTCTTGATCCACCCTTGGTTTATTTTTTATTTTTTTGATAAGTAAGTATTTATTAATTGAAATAACAAAATGTACATAATTAAGGCAATGATTTATCTTCAAATCAAAGATTAAATCATTCCTACCACAGAGTAATCAAGGTGGAAAAAAAACTGGATACACAAAGTCTTGGATGACATAACCAATCTGCAATCGTCACGTCCACCAGAGGTCTGTCAAAAGCAGTGTACCAAGTCCAGGATTGAACCTTAATCTTCTCAGCAGCTCTATGAACATCCAAAGTACCATCTCGAAAACGGACATCATTTCTGGCATTCCAGATATTCCATGTAACACAGTGCCATATTGTCTTCCATAACTCGCGTCCACGTCTCCATATAGGCATTCCCATATGAGCTACAAATTGTTCCAACAGATCCGCATGCCCTATATATGTATAGTCCATCCAGTGATATAGTTCTGCTGGCGTTTACTACAGTCTCGTCTTGCTACGATAGATAATCTTGTTTATCGTGGTGTGCAGTGCTCAACAGATATGCGATTATGTAGTTTCTGTCGTGGGGGGTCGGATAGTACATCACATGTGTTTCTTTATGTGTAGCTTATCATATGCCTTATGTTCCACCGATGTTGATCGGATGAAGAAAAACATCTTTCGCGGATACCATGATAAACTGTTTCTGCTCGATCAATAGTTGTTTATTTGGATTGCTCAGAATCAGTTAGGATTGTGTGGAAACCCCCTGGCTACGTTTGGTAGCAGGTTTCTGGGCGTCGGTTATCCGACATTGCCTGGCTTTTGGTGCACACACTAGTTATGTAAATGCCTGACGGATTGCACATCAGGGCGACCGGGCCCAGGATAACTCAGTATTTTTTTCCAAATCTTTGCCCGTTCAAATATAGGCGGATTGCGTAATACCTCACTTATCCGACAGGCAAAATTACAAAAAATGCCCCTGTCTATTAAATAAATTACGATAAATCGTGTATTTCGAGAGTATAATCGTAATAATATATTGAATATTAAATCGATGGAGGATAGTCCCTGGGTTTTCCGTGATGACCAAATAACTTAGCTCGCCAAACCCTGTCCTTGTATCATCCCGTAATACTCTTATCAAACGGCCTTCAGAGTTATTCGCGAACCACGACAACTGTAATTCTGCTATCAAATACAATTTTACTATATGCGACTAAGATTCTTACCGTTGACCTTGTTTGAAAAATTCCAGGAGTTACGGCTGTTACTTGATCGGATTGTGTCAATATTTGAATGGTTCAAGTCATGAATAGGTGCGGCAAAGAATAGGTGCATGCTAGCCTAACGGCAAGCGTGCGTCCTTCGATTTCTCAGGGCATGCCTAGAGATGTCGGGGGATCGAGCCCCAGTGGGGGAATTCGTTGTCATCCTGCGATTAGTCGGAGGGCCCACCGGGCCCGAATGATACCTGGATAGGGAATTGTTGTGTACCGGATAGGGTGCGTCCGGTAATCGGCCACGACGAACCCGGGACACATAGTGCGATAGGGGTGTAAGATACAAATTATCTGCATTCGGGTCATACGGTAAAATTACCTATAAAAAAAAAAAAAAAGTGCGCCAAAGAATTATTTGATTCTACCATTTTTTTATTTTCCCTTTTCTCTGATTTCCAATGAATCGGTGCGGTTATTAAATGAATAAATTTCCCACGTGACCCCCAGGTCTTTAAACAGAAGACAACACAACTGACAACTCCTCCTAATATAGACAAAAACATGTACATCCGAGTTGATCTTATCCCTTACAAAATGTCAGTCAATTGATTTCCCAATATCATTATCCCAGTTTATTATGCTTTTTTTTAATGAACCACGAGGATCTTTTTACTACTACAGAGAACTATTTCGGATCTATTTTGTAACTTAGAGTTTTTTTTTTTTTTAAAAGTATGAAAAAAATAGAAAAATTTATATAAATAATATTTATAGTCGATGCGAGTTATCCCAGCGGCTAGACACCGAAACTTAAATTTTGCCTAAAGGTCGGGGATCGAAACTGAAACTTGTTGGGCTACAATCTCTGCATTGACATCTCTAAATTAGTTGGACTAGATCCGCTTGCTAATCTGCTTGCTGTCGTCTTTCCCCAACGATAGCCTCTGTCCGAATACTAGATACAGGAATTTCGTTCATTTACCCCGCAAAAAAAAATGATGAGCACCGTTTATTTAACATACGTGTGAGTGATGTTTAATGTTTAGTCCTAGTCCCAGTCTCCCAGAAACTGTCAAGGATCAATAATTACGTAAAAGTTTATTTTTTTGTTCTTTATCAAAAGAAAAGACCACAATTTTCTTCTGGATATCTTCTATTTTTCGTCAATCGTCAAATACTTCTCCCCAAGCTCAACTAACATTCAACTCAACGCCAGCGCCAAGAGCTCGTCAGAATGACTACTTCAGGGAGGAGAGAAGCGCAGGTGAATAATGATCACAACTCGCAAGCTGCAGTTCGAGCTCAGTCTTCAGGCGCATCCCATCAACATCAGAATCAGAATGCTGACAACACTTCAAACGCGAACCGTAGCGAATCCATGAGCAAGGCAACGGCGCTGTTCACTGCGGATGCGAGGCTTCATGCTGTTTACGAGCAATCCGGTGAGTCCGGGAGGTCATTTGATTATTCGAAGAGCATGAGGACCACTAATGAATCGGTTCCCGAGCAGCAGATCACGGCGTATCTGTCGAGAATGCAGCGGGGAGGCCTTATTCAGCCTTCTGGGTGCATGATAGCGGTGGACGAGTCCAGTTTTCGAGTGATTGGGTACTCCGAAAACGCTCGAGAAATGCTGGGTTTAACGCCTCAGTCAGTCCCGAGTCTTGAGAAGCAGGAAATTTTGACTATTGGAACTGATGTGAGAACCCTATTTACAACCTCGAGCTTGGTATTGCTCGAGAGGGCTTTTGGGGCGAGGGAGATTACGTTGTTGAATCCTGTTTGGATCCATTCAAAGAACTCTGGGAAGCCTTTTTACGCAATTCTGCACCGGATAGATGCAGGAATTGTAATTGATTTGGAGCCTGCTAGGACTGAAGATCCTGCCCTCTCGATTGCGGGTGCTGTCCAGTCGCAGAAGCTTGCAGTGAGAGCCATTTCTCATTTGCAGTCTCTCCCTGGTGGTGACATTAAGCTTTTGTGTGATACAGTTGTTCAGAGTGTGAGGGAGCTCACAGGGTATGATAGGGTTATGGTTTATAAGTTTCATGAGGATGAGCACGGTGAGGTTGTAGCTGAGAGCAAGAGGTCAGATTTAGAGCCTTATATTGGTTTGCATTACCCTGCCACAGATATCCCACAGGCTTCGAGGTTTTTGTTTAAGCAAAATAGGGTGAGGATGATTGCTAACTGTCATGCCACGTCTGTTAGAGTTATCCAAGATGAAGCATTGATGCAGCCTTTGTGTCTGGTAGGTTCCACTCTTAGGGCTCCTCATGGCTGTCACTCCCTGTACATGGCGAATATGGGCTCTATTGCATCGCTCACGTTGGCAGTTGTTACTAATGGAAATGATGAAGATGGTGGTAAAGGCAGGCATTCTCAAAGACTATGGGGCTTGGTTGTTGGCCACCACACATCGGCTCGATCCATCCCTTTCCCTCTTCGTTATGCTTGTGAGTTCCTGATGCAAGCATTTGGGCTTCAGCTAAACATGGAATTGCAGTTGGCATTACAACTTTCAGAGAAACGTGTTCTGAGGACACAAACGCTCTTATGTGACATGTTACTTCGAGATTCACCGACTGCCATTGTTACACAGAGCCCCAGTATAATGGACCTTGTGAAATGTGATGGAGCTGCTTTGTTCTACCAGGGGAAGTATTACCCTCTTGGCGTCACACCGACTGAAGCACAGATAAAGGATATTGTGGAATGGTTGTTAGCATTCCATGATGATTCAACGGGCTTAAGCACTGATAGTTTAGCCAATGCTGGGTATCCAGGGGCACCCTCTCTGGGGGATGCAGTCTGCGGGATGGCTGTTGCATACATCACACAGACAGATCTTTTGTTCTGGTTCCGCTCCCACACTGCAAAAGAGGTCAAATGGGGTGGTGCAAAGCATCATCCAGAGGACAAAGATGATGGACTGCGGATGCATCCTCGCTCTTCATTTAAGGCATTTTTAGAAGTGGTCAAGAGCCGGAGTTTGCCATGGGAGAATGCGGAAATGGATGCAATCCACTCGTTACAGCTAATTTTAAGAGATTCATTTCGAGATGCCGATGCAAACAACTCTAAGGCAGTGGTCAATGCCCAGGTTGGAAATTTGGAGTTACAGGGGATAGATGAACTAAGTTCTGTTGCCAGAGAAATGGTTAGGTTGATAGAGACTGCAACTGCTCCTATATTTGCTGTAGATGTTGAAGGGCGCATAAATGGATGGAATGCAAAAGTTGCAGAGCTGACTGGACTTTCTATTGAAGAAGCGATGGGAAAGCCATTGGCTTATGATGTTGTTCACAAAGAATCACAGGAAATTGCTGAGAAGCTTCTTTTTCATGCTTTAAGAGGTGGGACTCTCTAAGTTAAATTCTATTGCCTCTTCTCTACCTGTTGTGGAGGATTAGTACGCTTTTTGCTTATTCCTCCTTGCAAGTGCTTCAAGATTATATTATTTCGTTATTGAACAATTCTATTGAGTAAACATATTAAATTGCAGGTGAAGAAGATAAAAACATAGAACTAAGGCTGAGGACATTTGGTTCTGATGATAACGAGAAAGCTATATTTGTGGTGGTCAATGCATGCTCTAGCAAGGATTACACAAATAATATAGTTGGTGTGTGCTTTGTTGGCCAGGATGTTACGGGTCAGAAAATGGTAATGGATAAGTTCATCCACATCCAAGGTGATTACAAGGCTATTGTGCACAGTCCAAACCTGCTGATCCCACCTATATTTGCTTCGGATGAAAATACTTGTTGCTCTGAGTGGAATACAGCTATGGAAAAACTCACCGGGTGGAGTAGATCGGACATCGTTGGAAAGATGTTAGTTGGGGAGATATTTGGTAGTTGCTGTCAGCTCAAGGGTCCAGATGCAATGACAAATTTCATGATTGTCTTACATAATGCAATTGGGGGCCAAGACACGGACAAGGTCCCGTTTTCTTTTTTTGACAGAGGTGGGAAGTATGTGCAAGCTCTCTTGACAGCCAACAAGAAATCAAATATGGATGGCCAGATTACTGCAGCCTTTTGCTTCTTGCAGATTGCAAGTCCTGAGTTACAGCAAGCTATTAGACTCCAGAGGCAACAAGAACAGAAATGCGTTTCTAAGATGAAAGAGCTGGCCTACATTTGCCACGAAATTAAGAATCCATTAAGTGGTATACGTTTTGCCAATTCACTATTGGAAGCAACAAATTTGTCTCAAGACCAAAAGCAGCTTCTCGACAACAGTACTGCTTGTGAAAAACAGATGTTAAAGATTATTAAGGATATGAATCTGGAAAACATTGAGGACGGGTATGCCATGTTCTGGAATATATGGATATTAATTTGATAGATCTAGGTTTAACCTGCCAGGTCAGAATATACTCCACAGAGATTAAATTTTGGTAGCAGTGAGTTAAAACCTAAGAGATGAATGACAATGAACCATTATCAACTTTGGAGTAAGCTAATTTATTTCTATGTAGTTTAACATTGGAGCTTTGTTTTTTCTGTCTTCTATATTCTTTTTTCTTTTAATTACTGACACGAGTTAAGGTTACTTTTTGATAGTTCACTGGAGCTCGAGAATGTAGATTTTGTACTTGGGAGTGTGATAGATGCTGTTGTTAGCCAAGTGATGTTGATACTGAGAGAAAGAGGCTTGCAGTTGATCCGTGATATACCTGAGGGCATCAAGACACTGGCTGTCCATGGTGATCAAGTTAGGATCCAACAGGTCTTGGCCGATTTCTTAATGAACATGGCCCGCCATTCACCATCTCCTGAAGGTTGGGTGGAAATTCAACTTAAACCAAGCTTGCAGGAAGTTTCTGATGGAATAACCATCGCCCATATTGAGTTCAGGTAAACTCATGTTTCTATTCCATATATTAGGTATTGTGCATCTAAAATTTATCCTGACCTCAGTAATTGATTGCCCCATCTTTTTTTTACGTACACCTCTCAAACATATGCATAGAATTTGCACACGTCTTCAGAAAAAAATTGATCTTGCAAAATAATAGAAATATAATGATGATGAGTTCATTTACATGTTAGTTTCTATGGTTCTTTTGATATGGCAGGATTTGAACATGTTAGATTTGTGTGATAATAAATCGTGGAAATTTTCATTATTTTCTCATGCAAAATATAGCACGATTTATTATCACACAAATCTAACATGTTCAAATCCTGCCATATCAAAAGAACCATAGAAACTAACATTGCTCATAACCTATTGGTCAGTTTTAATTTTTGATGAGCTTTATATAGAAAAGCAAGCAGGATTTTTCATAATATGAACTTGAGGCTTAAAGTGAGATGTGATGGTCAGTGTATGTTATAGGAATTGGAGAAATTACGTGATGAAAGTTGAAGAACTTCCAGATCAGCCGTTTCATACGCTCTGGAAATTGTATATAAAATTGGTGAATCTGTCAAAGATCAGCATGGATATGGTTCATTAAGAGCGGTCATCTACCCATTCCATAATTGATATGTCCGAGGAGTCGACATGATTCATACATCTGTATATTGTTTTCCAGTCATGAGTTTTCGAAGCTTCTTTTCTTAATGCTTGAATCTTGTGTATCAACCTTTTGCTTTAGGATTGTTGAAGTTAGTTAGGTTGTAATAATTGCTTGCTTGCTCTAGAGTTATACATTTCTCGTTCAAGTACTTAGATTACTGATAACGAAGTAGGAGATGATGCTTGTTAATACATGGGAAGTGTTCCTGTTAGAGCATTCTTTATCAATTAACTCCATTTCTTTGGGATGCATTATTTATGATGATGTTGATCTTGACTTGACTTGTGTTTTGAACAACTTCGAGAAGCTACTGCTGTAATACAGGAGTTGCCTTATCTTAGCAACGACGCTAGTGCTCTCTGGATAAATTTAGTCAGTATCTATCATTCATTGAAACTAAGTCATGTTTGGCATGTGAGCTTGAGACTTGAACTTATTCTAATAGTCCCAGCAGTGGCTATATATTATATAATCTCTTATTTTTTCTTGAAGGATTGTGTGTCCAGGTGAAGGTCTTCCTCCTGAACTATTAAGAGATATGTTTCACAGCAGTCGATGGGTGACGCAGGAAGGCCTAGGACTAAGCATGTGCCGAAAGATTTTGAAGCTTATGAAAGGAGAAGTTCGATATATTAGAGAATCAGAAAGATGTTATTTCCTACTTGTTTTTGATCTTCCCATGCTGAAAGGGGGCTCGAAGAGTATCATTGGATCAGGGAAATTGTAGATCCAAACACTACTGTTAAAGCATGGAAGTTCCCCTCTCGAACACATCTCAACCACAGTTTACTATATACGATGCCGCATTGAAGCGTTAATCCATGTTGAGGTGCAGATTCGATGTCATGCATCGCAAGCTGTGAACTCCGTCTGATCTGGGTATCAGAAAATGGTGTCCCTCCCCCATCAATATACTCCCAAAGCAAGGTACTCCGCAAGCTTCTTGGCTTCTGGAGTGAAGCCATGAAGGGATACAATCATGCTTGCTTTATGTATATCCATGTTAAACCTCCCAAATAGTAGATATGCATTTTCAGGACATTTATCACCTGCGAACTTCTCTGTGCTTGCTTTTCACGGTTGTTCTGTTTTCCTTTAAGCCAATGAGGATTTTGGTTGAACATCCACCATCCCCATATGAGAATATCCACTATCCCCATATTTTCTATAAAAAAGATATTTATGCATATATTTTTTTGCCTCCTCAGTTTGTTGTCTTTCTAAATTTATATTTCAACCTTCTAAATTTGGGTTGGGATAACCTAACTCACGGGTGGATTTAGGTTGGGCGTCGAGGGCTCAGACACCCTCCATCACCCTAATATATACATATATATAATTATTTTACACTCCTTCAAATAAATTTTATTTCTCTCTAAATTTTGGCTAAATTTGATCTTTCTAACTTTCCATATAAAGGGGGTGTTTTGCGCAGACCCTCTTATGCTTATAATTGGATTATAAGAACTTTTTTTGAAAAAATGAAGAGTTATTTTTGGTGGGAAAGGTGATTATAAGAAGATTATAATTTTAAGAAGGCTGCGCAAAACAGGGCAAAAGTCACGTATGCAAACATATCGCTCGTTATCATTGTAGGACTAGTTTTTAAAAAAATAATAATAATAATTTCCCCCCAAAAAAGTTTCTGAAAAGCTATTTATTTTTCAATAATTTTTGTGCAGTTTATTTATCTGCCTTTCATATCCACTGTCAATAATCAAATACGGCGCGTCAAGGATTTCGCGATAAGTTGTTACCCTTATCTGTCAACTGTTTTACTGATAAGGTTTGGACAGTTTTATCTGTCGGGCTGTAGGAAATATGTTTCCTTTTAGGCCAAAAGCTCATGAAATTACAAAGAGGACGAAACATAGCGGCTATGAATTATTGAAATTCTTCTCTTTCAATGTGAAACCGACAGAAATTAGATATGAGTTAGCGAGAAATCACATCAAACGGAACTTTTCTTTCTTGACTTTTCATGTACTCCGACCTTTTAACCAAAACAGTTCGTGTATGGTATGAGAGTGGGATTCAGATATTGCGGTAATATCTGCATAACTGAAGTATATAATAATAGCCTACAACCGCCTCTCTAATCTAAGTCGGATTGATGCAAAGACTTTTTTTTATTATTGAGGATGAGATGAGAAAATGATGATATTGTGGCTTGGGGAGGACAAAGCTGAACTTTAATTTTTAAAGATTACTTCTTTATGCTCGTTGTGATTGGCCATTCACCGACCCTTTGAGAAATATCTGGGGATGAAAGAGATATCTTACTAAAAATAGTTGGCCTTAGATACTTTTCTCGAGGGATAGGACTGAGGGAGGTCCACTACTTTTCATTGGGTTTTCTCGGTTTCCAATATTGGAGG
>JAOWBN010220606.1:0-13234 GCA_028565015.1 Pinguicula moranensis | reverse complement strand
TCTCATCATTACAACTCTTTGTAATACACTCTAAGTTATCAATGCTAGGCTTCACTACTTTTACATGCTATAAATAATGAATATAAATAAACAAGTAGTGAAGGTTGCTACAATCATATATATATAAAATATTAAAGTGTTAATACATAGGCCTAAGGTGATTGGCCTTAGAGAATAACACTAACAAGATCCACCCTTTCAAAAATCAGCTAGGTGGCTCTTTGACTGTGGGGGTCACAGACACTATGACCAATGATCGATATGATCTGATTACAACAACAACTCCTAGAAAAAACAGGATACAAACAGCAAATGGAGGAGTTACCGCTGTCACTGGTGCTGGGGCCATCGAGATGTCTCCCACTCTCAAACTTCAAAATTATTTACTTGTTCCATCACAATCCTGCAAGCTGTTATCTATTAGCCATGTGATAAAAGAATTAAACTGCACTGCATTGATGTACCCTACTTTCTGCCTTCTACAGGATATTCAGACGAAAGCGATCATTGAGTGTGGTATTGAGTAAAGGGGTCTGTACTATGTGGATAAAGTGGCTCAACAAGGGACCACAATGTTGACCCATGGGACAGTAGATCGACAAATATGGTTCTGGCACCGCCGATTGGAACATTCATCACATGGGTACCACAAACTATTATTTCCCGCATTTTTTTGCATCAAATTTCCTTTTCTTGTGATACATGTCATTTGGCTAAGAGTCATCGCCAATCTTTCCGCATTTTTGAAACTCTAACCAAAGACATTTTTTCACTAGTGCACTCTTATGTGTGGGGTCTGCCCCAAATTCTAGAAGCATGTTTCTGTATTTCATATTATGTATTGATTACTGCACTAGAATGACGTGGGTATACTTTCCATAAAATAAATCTGAAGTCTTCAAATGTTTTGTTGAGTTTTACACATTAGTTGAGATTTAGTTTCAGCGAAAAATACAAGTCCTTAGATTTGATAATGGGGATGAGTCTGTCAACCATCCATGCCTAGTTTCAGCACAAACGGCCTCATTCACCAAACTACTTGCCCATATACACCACGAAAAATGGGGTCACCGAGAGAAAAAAAAAGCATCATCTTAGAAATTACTAGGGTCATCATGCTTGAGTCAAACGTCCCACAAAATTTCTGGCCCAAATCCATTACTACTCAGTCTATCTCCTCAACTGTATCCCAACAAAACATATGGATTTACACACTCCACTACAAAAATTGTCTACTAATGCGCAAGTACCATTTGTCCTAGCATTAGCACCCCGCATCTTCAAATGCTATGTCTTTGTCCACATCCCTAGAGCTCACCACACCAACCTTGACCCCTGTGCAATCAAGTGTGTATTCGTTGGCTATGGAGTTCACAAGAAAGGGTATTGGTGCTTTGACCCTGCTACTAGTCGAGTCTATACCACAATAGATTGTGACTTTTTTTATAACCGTGGTATCTGGGTGTGGTTCGACTAGTCCACGAGATACATGCCAGGCGACCCCACATGTATCGATTAAGGTTCAGGCCAAAGCGCGCAGTCGTGGCCCTGACAACACTCTCACCAGCGGGATTCGATACTTGTACCTCTGGGCAAACCCTGAGCCAGGCGCTCTAACCGCTAAGACACCCCGTCAGGATTAATAGATTGTGACTTTATTAAGACAAAATACTAATATACTACCAATTCCATGGGTCAGGGGGAGCAACAAGAAAAAGACCCGATGAGTTGGTTACTTGGTCTGATTGACTTACCTGCAGTGGCTAGCAGCACTAAGCAGAGACCAGAACCCACTGACATCCACACAGAACATGCACTCTTGCCAGGAGATCGCTTACCCGCTCCATCCAAAGATCCTAAGGTAACTCACTCTGACCCAGAAATAAACCCTAATGATACTTTCGCTATAGTCTCTTATGTCACATATCAAGCCTCGGGACACCCGAAGATAGAAGTATCGAATCAATACAGATTGCCTACACGAAGCACTCATGGTGTCCCTCCAAAGAAATATGCTCCAAAGTATGAACCTGGAGCATCAAAATATCTAGTGGCTAACATTGTCAGGGGGAGCCATCCAGATCACCTTACTAATGCAGATATCCCACACACTGCTAAACAGGCACAAAGAACCAAGGCGTGGACACTAGCAATGAAAGCTGAAATGAAGACTCTTGAAAGAATCAAACATGGGAGAAATGGAACTACCTGCTGGCAAACGACCAGTTGGATGTATGTGGGTGTTCACCATCAAACACAAGGCTGATGGATCGATTGAGCGACACAAGGCAAGGCTCGTAGCCAAGAGATATACCCAGGCATATGGGGTTGACTACTCCAAGACCTTCTCCCCAGTTGCCAAGATCGACACCATCTGAGTCTTATTCTCAATAGCAGTAAACTTGTACTGGCCTCTAAATCAATTCGACGTGAAGAATGCATTACTTCACGGAGATCTCCAGGAAGAGGTATATATGCACTACCACCCAATTGTTCCAAGACTTTTAGGCAGAATTAATTATGTAAGTTGAAAAAGGCACTATATGGGCTGAAGCAATCACCTCGAGCATAGTTCTGGAGATTCACCAAAGCCATGAAGAAATATAGATATAAGCAGAGCAACTCCAATGATACTTTGTTCCTTAAAATGAATGGAGGACTACTGACATGTTTGATTATATATGTTGATAACGTGATAATCACAGGATATGACACATCAGAGATAGCTGAACTAAGAAAAAATCTATTCAGAGAGTTCAAGATGGAAGATCTAGGCAAGCTGAAGTACTTCTTTGGCATTGAGGTACAAAGATCGAAGAAAGTTATTTTCATATCTCAACGAAAATACATCCTAGACCTACTGGCAGAAATAGAACTCATAGATTGCAGACCCGTTGATACCCCGACCATGGTAAACCACAAGTTACAGATGATAGAGGGAGCACCTTTGGCCCATAAAGAAAGGTATCAACGATTGGTAGGAAAATTGATTTACCTAGCTCATAGTAGACCAGACATAGCCTGTAGAGTTAGTGCCATCAGTCAATTTATGCACAACACTCAGGAAGACCACATGACATAAATCCTGTGGTTAAGAAAACTCTTCACCAAAATAGGACAACCAGTAATGGGGGAATGTCAGCTGAGATGTGATAGTTGAGCTTCAATCAACATTTATGGGAATCGTACAGCATGATAGGACCAAATATGTCGAAGTAGATAGACATTTCATCAAAGAAAAAAATGAACAAAAGATTATAAATCTACCATTTGTCAGATCCGAAGATCAATTAACTGATATCCTAATGAAAGTCGTTGCAGATCAAGCCTTCATAAAAGTATTGAGCAAGTTAGAAATTGGAAATCCTCCAATTCAATTTGAGGGGGACTGTTAGGAAAGAGAATAAATCTCAGCTAATTTGTGAAAGGAAAGGATCAATCATAATGATCCTTTCCTTAGACTGAGATTCTTCCCTTTACAATGATTTGTAATTATCTATTTAAACGTTGCGAAAGTAATACACAAGATTTCAATACAATTCTACAGTCTTGATTTTTATCACATATTCCATTCATCTTTGGTTGGTTTTCATCTCAAAGGATTATAGTGTTGGTTCTTCAGTTATTTCAATGCAAAGTAATACTCACTTCATTAAGGAACTTCACTGAACAAAATTGTCGTCCTCCTACAGGGAATCTGGCATACATGGAATAATGGCCAAGCATCATGCATGTATAATCTGAGAAGGAACATAAACATTTACTTGGAGGAAGTGCCAAGCTTAACAGCAAGGTATGAGAGGACATGCCTAAACATATATACACTAACTTTCTACCTGTTTATGTACAAATTCTTGCTCTTCAAGTCGCCAGAAAAAATGATCAAGTCACTTACCTTGCTAGAGGCGATTGCAAATTTTACCAGATTTTTAGAATAGATAAGGCATGATCCCGACGAAATGAAACTATGAGAGAATGGAGAAATGACCAAGTCACTGACCTTGCTAGAGTTAAGAGGCGATTGCATAATTTACTAGATTTCATGAACAGATAAGGCATGATTCCGGTGGAGAAAACTATGAGAGAATGGAGAATACACACCACATATGACTCCACTACCAGTGTGATACGTTGTTGACTGTGCAAACAAGGATAAATTAGACCGATAGTGTTGAATTAGTGAACAATCACAATCATGGCAACATCAGAACAAATATAAAGAGAAGCAGATATCTCAGATGCTAGATTGGACCGAAATGGTAGATAAGGCACTTTGTACCCGAGGACACCTACAAAATGACAAATAGTTCATGGCCCCTGAAGCCACAACTTGGCCATTACTGATACATCAGACCATCATCAAGCAGAAAACAGAGCTACAAAGCCACTAATGGGAAAATTCCATTGAAACTCAGGGAGTTCAAACATTATGAAATTTATGGTTTGATCTAATATGCAATGTATAGCTGGATTTTGCCTTCTTTCACTACAGGGATAGCACATCAAATGTAACCGAACTGTGTACCAATGACCAAATAAAAATTGGCATTGATAAGTTGACAGCAACAACATTTTGTCTATTGATGAATATGATATGTTGATGGCCATGAACTGAACGTTGAGTTGATTGATCAACTATGAAGCTAAGGGAGCCATGTACCAGACCTTTCGCTACACAAGAAAGGCAAAATGACAGTTCATGCAGAGTATATGGATTGACCCATAAAGAAGCCTAATGCATGGACACTTGAGGATCATAGGATTCCGGTTATCTTTTATTTTATTTTATTTTCTATTTTCTATTTTCCATTTTATCTAATCTTCCTTCACTAAGCAAGATTTGTAAATAACTCTGCTTATTTTATTGAATTTGGCCTACCCAAAAAAAGTGAATGTCTGAATCAGGGGAAGTGGATCTAATAAACAAGCCTACGTCTTATCTGATATTCCAACCATGGAGACTGTTAAGACCATTTTCACACACAAGCATCTGTATCATCATGAGCCTTCGCGTCATGCAGTTATTGTTGTTATTGTTGGTTGTATCTTCTTCACATCGTCCGATAATTTCTACACCCTTGTTCAAAAGTTAGACAAAAATATCAAATGATGGTCTATGTATACCTGTTTGCTTGGCTTTTTCTACTTCTTTTCATCATCATTTACAGGGAAAATGATCAAGCCAAGCTATTCGAACTTTAGTCGTTGGTGTGACCCTTTTCCTTAGTATTCTTTTCATCGTATAATCAATGCTTGAAGTCGAATGATTTGAATGTTCCTATTTTGCAGGTACATAACATGGATATTGGTGGCTGCATTACACCATCTTCCTAGTTTTCAGTCAATGGGAGTTGATAAGAGGATCAACCTTTCTATGTTGTTATCTATATACGTCTCTTCCACATTGTTTCTTGTTTTTCACCTTATATTCGTCGGCCCGTGCTACATTGGCCTTATGGCTTCCACTTCCAGAAGGAGACCTAGGATTCAGACGATTCTTCAAAATTGTACTGTAAGTCATGCATATAACAATACCAATACTCGAAATAATACACAGTTTACACACCCTTACAACGACTAGGCCAATGACTATTGATCCTCCATCTGTATATGCTTCACCTATCATTGTGTAGGTTATAAGCATCGCATGCTGTGAATTGTAAAATGGAAAAATTGTATATTGAATAGAAACCCTCAGGTTTAAATGGGTACAAAGATTTGTTAATTGTATTTTACTCTCTAATCTTTAATACCAACACTCCCCCTCAAGATAGACAAAAGATATTAACTAAACTCATCTTGTTACAAAGTCTCTCAAGATCTAGGGAACTAAGGCCTTTAGTCAACACATCATAAACTTGTTCCATGGTGACTATGTGGCTCAGCTCCAACAACCCGCTATCAAATTTTCTTTGATGAAGAACCTATCAATCTCCACATGCTTGGTTCTATCGTGTTGTACTGGGTTATTGGTAATATTGATAGCTGCCTTGCTATCACATCACAACTTTAATCGCGGATCTGGGTCCATCTTGAGCTCAACAAATATTGATCTCAACCAAATCATCTTAGCAACACTCACGGTCATGGCTCTATACTCTGACTCATATGTAGAATGAGCCAATACTCTGCTAAGAGAATAGATTGTCTCCTACAAACATGCATTAATTGGACGTGAACCTTCTATCATCAGCACAGCTAGCCCAGTCTGAGTTGCAGTATCCCTCGATATTCAGTTACCCATTCTTTCTAAAGATTAACCTTTTTCTCAGTGCACTCTTCAAGTATCTCAATATCTGGTGCACGACATCTAGGTGACCATTTCTAGGGTTATGCATATACCTACAAACTATACTCACATCAAATGACATATCCGGTCAAGTATGATTCATGTATGTAAGTCGGCCTACCAATGTTTGATATTGCTCTCTATCAACTGGCTCGCATGCTTCTACACTCAACTTCAATCTTTGGCAATCGGCATTTTTGCGGGTTTGTAGCCCAACATACCTGTCTCTTGGAGCAAATCTAGAACATACTTCCGCTGGGATAGAACAATTCTCAGTCTCAAGAAAATACTTCAACTGACCCAAATCTTTCAGCTCAAACCCCTTGTTCAGTCTCACCTTCAATTTTGCAATCTCACTTTCATCATCAGCAATAATGATCATCACATCCACATATACTGCTAGCATCGTGGTATGACTTCCATCCTGACTGAAGAATACAATATGATCAGCATTGGTTTGCTGATAACCCATGCCAATCATAGCCTTCCTGAACCTGTCAAACCAGGCTTGAGGAGATTCTTTCAAACCATATAGTTATTTTTCAAGCTTGCAAACCTGACCCTTAGTCTGATTGGTGCCAAACATGGAGGAATCTCCATGTCACTTCTTCTTCCAGATTACCATGAAAAAAATGCATTCTTCACATCGAGATTATGCAAGTTCCATCCTTTATTCACTGCTATAGAGACTAGAGTCCTGACTTTGCTCATCTTTGTCACTAGTGCAAACGTCTCATCATAATCAATCCCAAACACCTGGCTGTATCCTTTGGCTACCAGTCGTGCCTATAGCGATCCACTCTGCCCTCGGGGTTCTGCTTCACAGTAAACACCCGCTTACATCCAACATCCTTCTTACCAGGTGGCAGTGGCACAAGACGCCATGTTTTATTCTTTGTAAGAGCCGCAAGCTCCTTTATCATTGTTGCTTTCTATCTCGAGTCTGTCTTAGCCACCGGCCAACACTTAGGAATAGAGACAATGTCCAAATATGCAATAAATGTTCCATGTTCAGGAATTATATGTAAGAGATAGAGTTAGTAATATCATGGAGATGAGAAATATTAGAGAAAAAACCATATCTATTTGGTGGAACCTCTGCATTGCTGCGAGTGGTCCTCCTAACAGTAATATCAGGGGCAAGAATATCAGTAAGAGGAGTAGTAACACCTGAAGGGGCTGATGAAGATGAAGGTACCCTCGGATTCAAAGAAGGCAAGGACCTTGGGCATGGAACTGGTGCAAGTGACTCTGGAACCTCTCTAGTCTCCCATCTCTTCTGCCTTCAAGTATGAGGATGGTGTCTTGTATATACCAATGATGACTCTCCCTGGCCCAAAATCTCTCTCTACTACAACCGACTCACTCGTCAGGAAAGTACAGGAAATGTCTCTCACTCGTACTATCGCATGTCCCCCTATCACTACTACTCTCATCTCTGCTGTCATTACTATTCTCTCCCTCTCGCCATACACTATCAAGCGAGCCCTCAACAGGTGAGGATGATCCCTACTGGAAGTACGAAACATGCTTACGAAATGTAACATCCATGCTCACAAACTATCTCCACTCAATCAGACTCCAACATACATATCTCTTTTGGGTAACAGAGTATCCTACAAACACACTCTTGATTATGCACGGGCGTGCGAACACCTGCAGGAATCTCTCCTCATGGCGAACTCGACCGCAGTAGTGGTCGGAGCTTCTGATGCCGGATGCTCCCATAAATAATGGAAAATTTCCGTAATTTTTGCATTTTTCACAAGCGGTTGTAAGCCATGGTAAGCGGCCAGAAACAGTCGGGTATGTGACAGATTTGGGACAATATTAAGTGGGCTACGTTTAGGGTTCCGGCAGCGAAAATGGGACGAAAGTGGGTGGAGGTGGGAATGGTTTTTAGGGTTTGAGATTTCTTCAACTTGGCTCCAATACCAAATTGTAAAATGAAAAAACTGTATATTGAATAGAAACCCTCAAGTTTAAATAGGTACAAAGATTTTTTAATTGCATTTTACTCCCTAGTCTTTAATACCGACACTGTGCATTTTATAGCCTATGGTAACCTAACTATTTTAATAGAAAGCACATTTGAAGGAGGCATTGGGGTTGGTCTACTCTGTGGAACAAGGTGTTATGCTCCTTACAGGTAAGAAGATAACTCAAGTGATAAGATCAGAATATTGTTTGAGAAAAGGGGGAAGAGGTGAAGGTTGCTTCACCAGAAGGAAATGGAAAGAGAGAGAGAAGTGATAAGGATGAGATTGTAGAAAACATTCATTTCATTAATTACCTTTCACCCCAAAATACATAGTATTTATACTTCATCTAACACGACTTCTATTACCTGTCTCTACCGAAGACACTACTTACTTTAATACAAAATATAAACTAATTTACAGCAAAACGCATTCAACTGATAACAACTCTTTCCCATAGAAGCTTCTCCATTCTTCCCCATCATTCAGGAGAGATGCCACTGTTCTTCTCCGATGCCCCCTTCTTTATACCTTCTCTCGCGTGTCGAGTACTTCTTTTACCCTTCCGACTCCACTTCTTCACCATTTCACCTTGGGATACGACACGTTCTTTCGGTAGTTCACTTGAGTTCAAAAAACAGTGAAATTCTTGAGAATTCTTGTAAAATCCTTCATTGTTCGGTGGATTATTTCAATAACAGAGCTGTGAGCACTCTTTACGAGGCTCAACGTGAAGGTAGTACGTATCTAAGGAGTCGGTTAACCACAAAACTTAGATCCGGTGTTATTTTTTATTATTTCTCATTTTTTTTTCTTTCTCCTTGCTTTTTTCCTTTAGTCATCTGACTTCAATGAAATAAATATATTGCAAAACCTCGACAGGATAAGAAGTGTACTCAGAAAATCTATACCGTTGTCTTTGTATTCAAGTTCAAAGATTTGGGATTTCCATTGTTGATTCTGCAAATGGAAACTCTGGGCCTTCCGTTCTCACTCATCAATGCTCTGAAATTTCAAGATGGACCAAGAAAAGGAAATAGCCGTGCGCTCGGCGTTTGCTTCACCTCCATCTTTCTCGAGCCTCAGAATTTGTCGTAATGTAAATTTTTTTTACCTTTTTTTGTGTTTGTTTATCTTTTTGGTACAAGTTACTTTTTCTCTCTTGTCATTATAGTTAGGCATCTCAACTACGCCAATTTTTTTTTATAGGTATGCATCTCTTGATAATATTTCTGAAACTTTGGTTCTTTTATTTTTTGTAATTTGGTGTTGTTTTAGTTGGGGGTTGGCATAAGAATGCAAGTTGTTGAAAAAGAGTATGAGGTGAAGCAAATGAAAAATATGGCTGCTGCCAGAAAGAGATGGGATGCTATGGTGATATTTTATTGCCTTATTTTTTCTTTCTAATCTTTTGGAATTATTGGGACTGAATTTTTGGGGTCGATTGTATCAGACTCCTTTTAGTCTGAATGTTCTAATCTTTCTAAGACGCTGTTTTTACAAATTGTGAAAGTTCTGAAAAGGAAAAGCTTTTTGCTTTGTAGTAAATAGAAGGATTTTGGTATAGCTTACATATGCCAAATGGATTGGTTTTACTCCGATAATGGATGATATTATGGGGTGATAATGGTCAATGCGTCTAAAGTCAGAATCTTTTGTTAATTGTAGCTTTTACCCTGCACTCTGCTAGATGCTAAGGTATGAAGCTTCCCTGTAAAAGTAATTTTTCATTGAATGACTACTTAGTAAAATCTTCCCATTAGGTGCAAGCAGTATCTGTTATCTATTGTGCAATTGCTTATAGCTATATATGGACGTGGCTGTTATACTTTGTTGAATGGCATTTTCATCTGAAAAGTAAGTTAGTAGAAAGGGAGTTATTAATTATTAACTATTTTAACAAATGTACTGAAGATTAATAAAATAAGTAGTATTGAAGGCTTGGTTATGCCCAAAATAGAGCATCCAAATGAGTGTGTATGTACTCTGGATTTAAGTCAAGATCATTGTCTGCTTTTTCTTATTTTCTAAGTGGAGTTTGAAATCAGCTACCATTAACAATTCAGGTTAATTCATTGTTCTAATCTTGTTAATGTTGGCTATGATCTTTGCTACTTTAGAATGACGACTGATTGAAATTTTTATTCCCTATGTAAGGTGAGGGATGGGAAAGTCAAAGTTCTAACTCCACGAGAAGCTGGATATGCCATTGAACTCTCAAATAAAACCTTACTCGATGTTCATTCCTCTACGGAGCGGAAAAAGGTCGATATACTTTTATTTACTCTGATTTGTTCTTGTCATTTTTCTGTGTTTTGGGACAGGTAATTATTAGTTTTATTTCATTGATAAAGGAGTTCTGTTTATTTGTCATGGAAGCTCTTATTGGAGGTTATCTTATGATTTTCTGATTTCTTCATGACTTTATATTACATCTATTCCTTTGTACTTACTTAAAAATTACTAGGTTACGGAAAGTTCATACCTTTTCTCTTTTCGATAACAAGTGCAAGATCCTCTTTTCATTATTTCTTGATTTGGTTTGTATCAACTTTATGATTGGAGTAATGTTGTTGAGTATCTTCATGCATGGGTCAGGGGTTCTACTTGGATTCCAGTATTTGATGTTGATGGCGGACTGGATGCTGGTACTCTTTTAAGGAAGGTCACCGAATTTATAATGGGTACTTAAACATCCATTTCTCTATCACACTTTTTTACAAGAAAGTGTCGTGCTGAACGAGATTACGAGTTGCACTGATTCATTTTACGTATTAGAAGTAAGTGCTTCATTGAAACTACATGCCATCCTCATCAAGATAAGAAAACTTTCCGAGTTCACGAGTACTATGAAAGGACAATTAAGGAACCAAACTATGATGTGCGGCCTTATATATTTATTGAAAGCTCTTGGACCGCAACATTGTCTTGTTCTTCCAGAAGTGATGGGTGCTTAATTTTTACTTTCAGGAGGATGGTGGAGTGGCATTCGTACATTATCATACAAGCAGTATGATATCATTTCTCAACTATTCTTGTTTGTGTCCTGATGATATGCTTCTGATTTGTATTGCATAAGTATTGATAATCCTCTGTAATTCTTTACAGGGAATTCTTGTCGTAAGTTGAGGATAAATTCCCAAAAGATGCATATCTTATCGTGGCATGCCAGAAGGGTTTGAGGTGATATTTACTTTAGTTCACTTGATTCTTCTTGAACAGACTAGATTCATTTAACTACAAAATATGGTAAGATTTTATTCCATATTTTGCCGTTGCATAATCAAACAGATCCCTTGCAGCTTGTGAACTTTTGCTTAATGCTGGTTACCAAAACCCATACATTTGTTTCCAGGATCTTGAAACGGATGGCCCTCAGCCTCTTAAACTCGCAGGAATTGGAGGGCTTTCTGAATTTCTCGGGTAGCCTTCCGTTGAGTTAACACCATTTTCATTCTTCAGTTTCATATGCTTTTTGAGTTCTCTTACAGTTTCTTCTACATGTCCTAATTGCAATGCTTTATATGAAAGATGGACTGATCAACAGTGAGCTGCAGCTGCCAAGGAGGGCTGGGGTTACGGATTAGTTTTTTCCGCCCGTCTGGTAAATAACTCCCGTCATTCTCAGTGTCTGGCTTAGCCTTTGGTCATAAGTCATGAACGAAGTAGAAAACTCTTTGTTTGCAGGTTGGACTCTTTTTGGCCGCAGATGCCATTGTTCCTTTCCGCACAGCAAGTGAGTCAAAGATCTCCAGGAATTGAGATCTCACTAAAGGCAGCAAGAGAGATGTGCAACAATTTTCCAGCCCTTTTCTTGTTCTTGATCTATTGTGACATTTCAATTCAATGATCGGATTGAGTACTATTTTTTTGGTGTCTGGAACCATTTTGGTTCGACTAATCCATGGGATCCATGGAAAATGATCCAATAGGTTGAAGCTTAGCCAACATTTCCTCGAATGGTGCTTGTGGTCGTGGTTCTAACAAATTGTTTGTATCAAGTTAAAATTGAAATTTATAGAATTCATGTCATCCACATTATCAGGCCAATACGCCGGGTTCGAATAGAGTAGGCAGGAGAGTTTTTCTGTAAATTATTGTAAAGGATTAGTATAAAATGATGATTCTTCTGTAAGCTATGCATGAGAAAATGTTAATCTTAGCTTGTCTATAAACAAACGCTTGGACGAAACAGCCACAAGAGGAACAGTAATTTATATATAAGAATAAAATAAATATATGTAATAGTAATAATAATATAAAAAATATCAGAAAACGTTAATGAGAATAATAAAAATACAGAATTCTAAGTATTTTAACAAGGAAAGATTCTTCCTGACTCCTACTATTTTTAGGAATCTAAGTAGAAAAAGAACTCTTGTTGTTCAAAATAAAGAAACAAGTATACACAAGGAAGGACTCTCAAAGAGATCCCAAATCCAATTCGGATTTCTTACCAAAAAAACAAATCCAATTCGGGTTTATTATATATAAGGCAATAAACTTGGCAAATCAAGAATATTTCGAAACCTTCAAGAACAAGTAAACTCTATAAAACTTGCATGCAATATTTTTTTCAAATACTTAACTCCCATCAACAATCTACAATTCCAAGAACGAAAAATTATGGCGTGGATGAAACGGGCAGCTCCGTTCACGGCAACGGCAGGAAGTTCGAAGAGGCTTAAGTTGACAACGGAAGAGATGGAGCCGGCAGAGGTGAGTAAAACCAGGATCGAAGATCTTCCTACGGAATTACAAACGGAGATATTTGCACGAGTTGCAACACATTCGATCACGGATTTGTTTAATGCAAAGTTGAGGTGTGTTGATGTTACACTTCTTTATTCTTCAGGTTCCACAATTTTCATTCAAACATGTGTCGTAGTACAATTTTCTTTTCTGCATGTTTCGATCCTATAGTTTCTTTGGTGGAAGGAATATTAACAACATTACGAAGCCAGAA
>JAOWBN010220595.1:0-13234 GCA_028565015.1 Pinguicula moranensis | reverse complement strand
TTTGCGCAGCCAACCTTCTACTACTTGTTCTTATTTTAAGAAGGTAAACCTTCTAAAAAATAAGCATCTCAATACATGCTTTTTTCCTTCTTAAAAATTAGAATGACATATTTTTAATGTAATAAGCACCTCAATACACCCGGCCCAGAACCGGCACGGCGGGTCCAAAAAATTCCAGACCCTACGAGACACCTCTATTTTAAAAATAATTATCTTTAAGTACTTGCGCAAAACACCTCTCCTTCTAAAAATAAGAAGAAGTAGTAGAAGAAGTAGTAGAAGGAGTAGTAGAAGAAATAGTAGAAGAAGTAGAAGAATGCCTGCGTAAAACAGGGCCTTAATCTGAAGTACAAATATTAAAAGAAAGTAATGACGTCTATTCCAATTTAAAAAAATGGGATGTTAAATTCTCTATATTTTTTTGATTCAATTCAAATTAGACGATTAACTCTTTTTACAATTTATTTTTCATAACTCACTCATTTATGACCATTAAAATCTCTAAACCCATTCACATCTATCTAGTTTTATGGGAATAATACCAAATGAGTCGATTCCTGAAGGAAAGTAAGACGGATCATTTAAAGTATGAAATCAAATAATTGACTGTCAATCAATTTTTTTTCAAAGTCTTGAGATATATTATATATTTTGTCCACATAAGCACATTAAAATCCCATTTATTTCCCTTGCAAAGTAAATTAAAGTATTTAATTGAGGAAATACGGTAAGTTAATATCCTACTGAAACGAATTAGTTAAGGCAAATTTTCGTTAGGATTTTAAGGGCGAGCTAATTCCATGTGGCTCTGCATTTCATATGGGTAGCCTCATCCATGAAGAGTACATCTTTTATTGTTTAAAGCAATGCAATCGAAGCATAAAAAGTGCCTACAAGGTGTAATGACAGGCAAACGATACCATTCTTGGCACCTCATGCAATTACCACCAGATGGAAGATTATATTTTTTTCGATTTCTTGATGTTTTCAAGGCTAAGAGCTTTATCAGATGCAGAGCCCATGTCTTGTTGTCCTCAATATGTTTGATTTCTCTACATAGAGAGAAGGCAAAATCGAACAAGGGAAGCAGATTAACCCCCGGAAAGGGGACTAACGAAAGAAAAACAGAGAGGGAGAATTGAAGAGAAATTGTTCTTGATTCTCTTCAGACCTATATCGTATGGGAAGAGAAAATGGTTCTGTGTAATCATAGGTTTCTTGCAGGTAAGCAACGCCTATACCCATCTAATTTTTTTTTTACTCATTAGTTTAAGACAGGTTATTTTACTGCATATAACTTGTAAACAAAAAATTCCAGTCACATCTTGAATCAACATGTAGATCATGCATTTATACAGTATAATAAATATAACAACATAGACATGATTTGCGGTAGGTAATGAAGAACCTGGAGGAGAGCAAATCTTGGAGAAGAGCAAATCTTGGAGAAGAGCAAATTCGCAACACATCTAAAAGATGGATTTGAGAAGAAATATCTTGGCAAAACGAGATTTTGTCTAGGACTACAAGTTGAGCATGGCTCAAAAGGAATATTTGTGCATTAAACAACATATACAAAGAAAGTTCTGAAGAACTTTCACATGGAACATGCACATTCTTTATCTACACCCATGGTGGTAAGGCCACTAGATACAAAGAAAGATTCATTCCGTCCTATTCAACACGATGAAGAGATACTTGGTCCTGAAGTACCATATCTTAGTGACATAGGTGCATTATTGTATCCTGCAAATTGTACGAGATCAGACATAGTTTTTTTAGTCAATCTCCTTGCAAGATATAGTGATACTCCGACTCGAGACACTAGAATGGATCAAGCATATTCTCCGATATTTAAGCAGCACCCGGGATTAGGAATTATTTTATAACCGTGATGCAGAACCACAATTAATTGGATATGCAAATGCAAGTTATCTTTCTAACCCGCACAAGGGACGATCTCAGTCGAATAAGTTTTCACTTATGGTGGTACTACAATTTCATGGAGATCTACTAAGCAGACATTGGCGGCCACATCATCCAACCACTCAGAGATTATTGCAATACATAAAACGAACAGAAAATGTGTTTGGTTGAGGACAATCATTCAACATATCCGCACAACATGTGATCTATCTAGTATTTCAGACACGCCGACAATATTATATGAAGACAATGTTGCTTCTATCACTTAGCACAGAGGAGGATACATCAAAAGTGATAAAACAAAGCATATATCCCTAAAGTTTTTATACACGCATGAATTGCATACCAATGGAGAAATCGACATCAAACAGATCAGATCAAGTGACAATTTAGCCGATTTATTTATAAAGTCGTTACCTAAACTGCATTTAAGCAAATTGTATTTGGTACTGGTATGGGACGTCTCAAAGATGTCTGAAACATACTTTTTAAGGGGAGAAACAATGTGCACTTGTACTCTTTTTTCTTCGCTTAGAATTTTTTCCCACAGGGTTTTTCCTAATTAAGGTTTTAATGAAGTAACTTTGCATACTCTTAAATTTAGAAGAATTCAATGAGAGGACCATAAAAGATCTTTACTCAAGTAGATTATAAAAATATGTATCCTTGAAATTCGATCAATCAAAGGGGAGTGTTGTAAATATACATAATTATATATAAATGTGTATTGATTGTGAGCGCTTCAGGATATCTATTCTTTATAACTCCCGATCCTAAATCTCTCTATATAAAGGAGTCTAATGGAATTAAGAAATAAAGTTTTGACAAAAGTTCTAATCTCTTTTTCTTTTCTCACAGATCATTTAGATTACAACAATAGTATCATAGTTCCAATTTTTGCCCTAAAATCTACAACAAACATTTTCGGGAAATATAAGTTTTTAAAATTTTCATTTAAATTTTGTATATATTTTTTTCGCAAAACATAAACATTAAAAAAATCTAACCATTTTTTTTGGGGGGGGAGGGGGTGCCTCCCCCCTAATTCAAGGAAAATTATTAAGGTTGTCTAACGGTTTGGGCCGTCGTGGGTGGTTGTTGCCCGCTAACGTCGCCGTTAAATTAACGGATAGGGTGGTGGCCAACCACCACTGCTTTTTGGTAATCCATATATGTCGTCATGGCGGTGGTGGCAATGGCAGAGCCGTTAATTAAAAATATATATATTTTTTGAAAATTATCAATCCATTACCTGCATAAACATGACGTGAAAATAATGCAATAAAGCAATAAATACATCGAATTCTGACAACATTCTAAGTTCAAAAATAATTACACAAAATACAAATCAAATATTTATGTTTCAAGTAAAAGTGACGAAGTTTGTATTGTTATTATATGTCAACATAGAAGACAGACCATGATTTGTTGTGGAATTTGAGTCAACTCTACAAACCGTACAAAACACAACAAGGTAGGGTACAAGTTAGAACTTACGGAAAGAAAAGTAAAGACTAAAATTATAAAATAAAAAAATTGAAACTTAAAATTATTCTCTATCCCTTCGAAAGTGGTATGCAACCAATTTTGTGCATATATGAAGGCTTCGGCTGTGTTCTGGTCCAAAGAACTCCAGTTAGCATCCAATACTTTTCTCTGATGCTGAAGACATTTTTTTTATAAATCTTTGATGCTGAAGACAACTTCCGATGGCACAATAAAAATTGGGATGGCTAACACATCTCTTGCCATTTGTGTTAGCAATGGATACGTGGATTCATTTTCCACCAAGTTAGAACATCGAAGTTCTTCGTGGCTGACATACAATTTTCACCTAAATATCTCTCCAACTAGAATTTTGAGTCCACCCATTGTGTCTCCTCCTTGAAAGAGTCAAAACCCACCAGCATGTCTTTCTCGAGTGAGTCACTCATCCCTAGATCAACTTGTCTGGAATATGATGCATATTGAGTTTGTTGTATTCTTCAAAGACCCCTTGCACAGAACTCGTGACAAGTGCAACCGCCGCATCAATTAATTTCTAATCCATGGTTAATGAAAACCAATACCTGAACCAAATGAACTTAGCTCAAGGATCCAGGATAGTAGTAAAAATCAAGAAGTTTTTCAGTGTAAGCTTTTTCTTCGGATCGGGATCCACTCGAATCAGCTCTCCCAAATACTTATCATACTTGGCCAGCATACTGTTTGCAATCCCACTCAAATAACAATCATCACTCCTAGCATACTAGAGACAGACATCTCACACCGCACGACACGGTTTGTAGGATGGACTTTCCAACCTGGCACGCGCATATTTTATAAATGTCTGTGCACCCTAAATCGCCAGTTTAGAAAACATACATGCCTGACACAACACACGTAAAAAAAAAGTGTAGTGTTGGTCCAGTTCGTGTTCCAACGAGGCATGTACGTTTGCACATTTTTAATTAAAAAAATATAATGTAAAGGATAATTTATCCTATTGAATTTTACGGTGCGGGCACACCACGATTTGCATACTTGACTTTCTAGACAGCCATGCACACACATGTTTTGTAAAATGAGTGGATAGCACACGTATGTTTTGTAAAACGAGCGGATAGCACATGCACATTTTGTAAAACAAGTTGATAACACACGCACATTTTCTGCAAAAAAAAAATGGCCAGCGCACACACGTTTTCATGCGTCGGTTTAGGCACGTTTGCACATATTTTCCATGCGTGTCGTACCTAACCCATTTTCAAGCGCACATTTACCTGTCTCTTTAGTATAATTACTTAGCTACCTCAACCTTGGCCACCTCCTACGGACCACAAAAAACAAAACAAGTTAAGATGTTACAGAAAAGAGAAGTAATTTAAGCTTAAAATCATTATCTGGAAGAAAATGTGTACAATACACGTGTTCGATGCAAAGAACTTCAGGGTGACATCGTAGAAAATCTTGAAGAAAGTCATGAAGTGTCTGACCTACGTCTAATCATACTGTGTAGGTACAACTCCTTCTGATCATCGACCAAGTTATCTAGCAGATTACAGTCCTCCAACATTTTTTCAAACACCATACGATACTCCAACATCGAGCTACAATAACCCCTTCCCTTCCATCATTCGGTTGGCCACATACCTCTTGAAGGAGTCCAACTTCTTCGGAGACGATTTTACATACTTCGCCAGAGCTCTCATCTTCTCCACAGAAGGACCCAACTCATCTAACCCATATTTCACAATCGAATTCAGGATGTGAGCACTGCATCTCACATGTAAGTTCCAATGGTCCATAATGATGGCACCAACCGTACCTCCAAAGTGATCTATTTAGCATCTCCCGAATTCCTCGAAAGATGTATCGTTTTTTGTGGCATTATCCATGGTGATCATGATCTTTTCAAGCCCCAATCACCTATACAATCTTCAAATTATTTTGAGATGGAAGTCCCTTTGTGGTCACTGATCTTTTGGAAACTAATAATCCTCTTGTACAACACCCAACTCTAATCGATAAAGTGGGAAGTCAGACACATGTATGTAAAGTTCCGTATTGAAGTCCAAGTGTCTGTTGTGAAGCACATTTGAGGCAACAACAATTGCATCTTCTCCTTCAACTTGTGTTTTTCCTCAAGGTATACAACCATGCAGTCTTTCATGGCCATATACCTAGAGATGCCCAAAAGGCGGGGCTTTAATTTTTGGAGTAGCTGACGAAATCCTGGCCTCCCAACCATCCCGAACGGTAATTCATCCAGAATTAGATTTTCTACAATGGCTCATCAAATTTCTTCTTTATTATAATTGTCTACCCTAAGTTCTCCTACTCCTGAGACATTCGATGAGTTAGCGTCACGTGTTAGTGCTTCTTGTATGCTCCATTAGTTATGACATTCCTTCTAGTGAGATATCATGTTCGATGTGTCATACTTCTTATGGTGGATCCCATGATCCTTCGGGCAATAATTACACTTGGCCCTAGATCCTCTGGATCACCACCGTCAATCCTTGTGAAGTGCTCCCACATCGACGGAGGCTTACTAAGCCTTCTCCTTTTAGGTGTCTGTGTGGCTGGGGTGGACCCACCCGCCTCATAGGGTGTGTACAACCTGTAATCTCATAAGGAGGCAAGAAAGATGTATCACGGTGCTCCTGATCCATAAAGAACTTAAACAACAATACTTAAATAAATTTCAATGAATATGAAACGATTATCTTCAATCATACATATGCAAATAACAACCTTTAATCATACATACATACATAGAAACCAGCAAAAGATTCAAGAATAATGCAAACAATGCAAGTCATACTTTAGGATTCTATACAACTTGTAACACAACAACATTCAAAGGTAATCAATCACACACAAGTGAAAGAGATTTTCATCATTGTATAGATTTTTATTTCCTTTAACATTTGGATTTTATACAAATTGTACGAGATGTTATAAATTTCTATAAAGCAAACAATTGTTGCTATTACTGCATTCAAAACTTCCCATCTACAGTCTGCAATTCTCCTTGCTTCAACTTCTTCACTCCAATTTTTCAACTTCATCAATGAGCTGTGTTTAAAGGCATTAATTAATTATTTCTTTTATCCTACTCCGTAAGAGAGATCTAGGGTTGCTCATGACTTTTTGTAAATGTTAACTTTAGTTCAGCCATTTAAAAAAGAATGGTTGGTTGTGTTCTGAAACCAAAGAAAAATCAATCGAGCAATCAATCCTAACAAAGACTTTCTCAAGGAACTACTCTCTGAGTATCAAAGCTCCCTCTCTATCATCCGCTTCATCTAACTCAAGTCATCTTTTGTTTTCCCTTTCATAAACAACATGCTTCTTGAAACTGACCGAATGAATGACTTGTTCGTGTGTCTCATCAGATTGTAAACAAAAACTCCAGTGATCATTCCAATAAAAGGACCAAAGATGTAAACCCATATAAATCAAAACTCATTCCGAACCAGGGCGAGGTCAAAGCACAAGATGCAACGTTTGAGCAAGATTAAGACCCTAATCTAGCAATTTCCTAATCCCCAATTCCTGAACAAACCCTAATCTAGCAATTGGAAAACCCTAATTCACTAATCCCCAATTTCAGCTTTCTTAAAGCATTGTAAAGGAAAAGAAGTAAATGAGTAAAGATGTATTCTTGAAGAATGAAGATTGAAGAAGAAGAAAATGCCCCAATTTTGAAGAATTGGCCATGGCCAAATTCTGTCTTACCAGTTACCAGAACAACGTCAATAGAAATTCTAGACACTACATTACTTGATGATATTGTCGGCTTTGGGCCGAAGCCCTCACGGGTTTGTTCTTGGGACTTTTATCCCCAAAAGGCCTCATCCAAGTAATGTTTGGTAATTCTATATAAACCGTTCTACTTTGGGTTCTCCTAATCGGTGTGGGACGGATACTTCAACACTTCCCATCAAGTCCAACTGGGTATACCCTGTTGAGACTTGACAACATCTGGGGCGAGCCTATTCTAAGGCAACCAAACCCCACCTCTGGGGCCCACCTTCGGGGCGTGCACCTCTCTGGGCATGACACACTACGAGGGGCCACCTCCGTGCGTGCACCTCTCTGAGGCACGACACATTATGGGGGCCCACACCGATAAATCTTGCTCTGATACCATATAGTAATTCTAGACACTACATTACTTGGATGATATTGTCCGCTTTAGGCCGAAGCCCTCACGGGTTTGTTCTTGAGACTTTTGTCCCCAAAAGGCCTCATCCAAAAAATCGAGAAGGGAATTAGACTTCGATCGAGAAATGAGAAATCGTTTAACGAAGGAAGTCGAGAAAGAAATTAAGAGAGTAATTTTTTAAATATATATATTTAAAATAACAGATAAACAGTGACTCATCACCATCACCATTTACATAACAGGTGGCCTAAATCCGCCATTGTTATCACTACTGTCGATAGCTATACTAACGGTTGCGAATTTTTACTACCACCGCTACCCGCTAAGCTAAACACCCTTACAAATTATAGTGCATGACGCAGATGTACTACAAAGTACAAAGAGCCAAGTCAAAGTCAATCATTTATTCTCAATAATCAATATTCTTTTGAATATTCAAAATTATTCGTAGTCGTTCTCAATCTCATTGACTTCACACAAAATGCAAACATGCCGGATTTGAAATATCCCAAACACAACTTTTCAACACGTTGGAGGAATAACTAATAAGGACAACGGAGCCATTCAACTCCAAGAAGCATCCTATTATTTTACTTTATTTGTTATTTTGTTTTTATGGATGTAATGATTCGATCTTACTGTTTATCTTTGATTCAGAAAGTAAACTGTCCAAAAAATGTCAGCTGGGATTTGACATTTTCATGCAACCAGACAATTTTACTCGTTTTGAATGGAGGCCGGAAGAGAGAGCATCAGTTGAAGGCTTTATTTTTTCCCCGTTGATGTCATAGAGTTTAACCTAAAAAGTCAATCACAGTGTTGCTGTCTTTCAAGATTTTGTTTTTTGTCTCCCAGTTTGTCTGTTTTCACTTCCAAATTCAAATTCCCTTCAAGCTTTCGTTGGCATTCTCTTCATACCGTACGGGGCCATTTGAACGCGTACAATACAAACACACACCAAAAACATGAATCTTCCTGAAGGCCTTAGGCTAAGTCTTTTGCACATGATGCTTCAGGCACATTAGATTTACTTTCATTGGTAACATATACTTTGGTTCATAATCTGTGTAATATTTTCAAGACCCTTCACTTATTCTCTCAGAAGTATGCATCTTTGATCATTTGATCTGTATATGGTTGTTGATTTTTTGGCCAATCTGCTGAAATTTTCTCGATCTTGTGTTGTAGTCTCTTGAAGATTGCATGAAACATTCTTTTTTTTTTCAGAGCTTTCTCAAGGGTATTTTGAAATTCTGCAGGGAAAATAGTTTTCTTGAACAGCGACTGTCCGTTTAGAACGTCTCTAGAGGGTCGTGCTTTATCAAGATGTTACCGATTGAAGTTCAACAAAGTGCTGTAGTTGTGGAACTGGGCGAAAAGGTATAGTTTTCCTTTTCCCTTCGAGATCAACTTGCAGGTATTTTAAGGCAGTCATAAAGTTTATTGACAATATCAGTATCAAGATGGTGCTTTCTATAGAACTAAGGATTTATCTGTCTTCCTTCTACATTCATCATTCACATGCTGTCTGATACTGGGGGTTCTGAATTTAGGAGGATCCTGGATTTTTTGAAATATTGATATTGACTTTGACTTGTTTAACTGTGTCCCCTATTTTTATTTCTTGTTGATGGTTTACCAAATAAAGGGGTTGACTTGGAGATGCTGTGGGGAACTCTGAAGAGGAAAGATTTGGAGGTACTTTAAAGAAGCTTTCTGAGAGATAAGAGAACTGATGAATTTTTCTGGGAAAAGGATGATGGACATTAGCAACAGTTCTGATATTGATGCTAATAAGTCAGGCATTATTAGTTCTTTGATCCAATCTGATAGGAGAACTTTCCACTATGGAGCTGCGAATAACGCTAGTTTGTTAAGTAAACATGAAATGGATGTTGAGCCTGATGTACTCCTTGAGAATAAGTTGGATGAAATCCAGAGAGCCCTCATTGGACAACATTCTTGCAATTCAGTGATGTATCACGAGCACGACAATGGATTAAGGGAATCAGGGCGGATGATGTTAGATAGGGGAAATGAGGAGAAAGGTGAAATGGAAGGTCTCCTGAGGGCTCAGAAAATAGATTTTGATGCTATGAGTTGTCGAAATCCGAGGTCATCTAATCTTCTGTCCGCAACAATTTATGATTATGGAACTACTGCTAGTAACGGGAACTACGAGGATGTACTAAACAATGTTGACCATATCAAAGATAATCGAGCTGAGCTTCTGCAAAAGTTGAATGAGATAAAAGAAGCGATCAGCCGGTCAGGCAATCTGATGGACAGGGGTAAAGAAGAGGTGACCCTGCATCGAAGAACTGCTCAGAAGGATTGTTATGTGTATGAGAACCAGTATCCTGGCAAGAAGCTCCAAATGGACAGGTTGATGATTCAAGAATTTTATACTGACTCACAATTTAATAGTCCATCCTCTCAGAACCAATATGCCAATACAACTCCTTCGATGCGTAGGCAAGAAATGAGGGGGAATGGTTTTTATTCTCCCAGATATCGTCCAAGTGATTCCCAAGGATATGGAGATTCAACGAGTGCTCACTTTTATATAACAGGTCAACCGCATGGAAGTATGTCCGGGACATATATGGATCACATGGAGCCATCTCCTCAGACTTATGACGGTCCTCATACTTCCTGCCCCTGTTATGACTGCCTCAGGAAGAGACTGGTTCCGGCTGCAATTCTTCCCACTGCCTATAGTGGCGAATCCAACTATGCTTCAAGGTATTACAACAACGGAAGTTCCAGTTCTCTGCTAAGATCTCATGAAACTCAACCACACAAAAGATGGCCCAGTGATGTGAGTTCTGAAGTAGACGGTTCAATTTATCGTCATTCTCAGAAGGCCAATTTAGCCTCCAGTGGAATTCGTTATCGCCCTATAGCTGGTGGATCTCCATTTCTAACATGTTACAATTGTTTTGAGTTGCTGATGCTTCCCGAGGTACTTCTAATCAACAATGACAACAGAAAGAAAATCAGATGTGGAGCATGCTCTCTAGTGATTTTACTCACAGTGTCTAGCAAGAGCTTAGCTGTGGAAGCTGAGAGTGATCATGTGAAGGTTGACAAGAAGCCTGATGATTATGATGATCATGTGAAAGTTGATGAGAAGTGCGATGGTAGGCATCTTAACCAAGTTAGGACAACCTTTTCATCTGATGATGATCCTGGTCATGGTTTTCGCTCAAGCGCCAGACAAAACGAATATGGTGAGATAAAAAATCGTTCTTCTACACCAACTCATTCTTCTGAGTTGAAGGTAGACAGGGGGAAATTGACTGCTAAGAAAAAAGATCCTGTCTTGGTTGATCTTTCATCCAAGGCTCCACTTCCTGCAGGTTCATCTCTTCAAGATTATTTTGAGTATTCGAATAAGTTTCACCGGGCAAAGCCTTCTGCGGAAGGTAACAGAAATGAAAGGTCTAAACCTGAAAAAATGGCAGCAATCAAGGATACCAACGAGCCAACTTCTTTGAATGAATCCTCAGCAACTGAAATAGAATTATCATCCTATGAATACTCTAATACCAGAACGACATCTGATTCCGGTGAAGGAAGCAGAGATGAAGGACACTTAAAAGCAAGTAAGAGAGCTGATTCATTCTTTGCAAGCTTCCTGAAAAAGACCTCTAAAGACTCATACAGAGAAAGTGAGAGTTTCGATAGTGAAAAAGCTAATGTGACTGTTAACGGGCATCTCATACCAGATCGACTGATTAAGAAAGCTGAAAAACTAGCCGGACCGATATATCCCGGACACTACTGGTATGCATGATCATAAACTACTTCCCTATTTTCTTGGCACTCCCAAGGGAAACAGAAGATGATCTTTTTTGCATCCTTCACCAGGTATGACTTTCGAGCCGGTTTCTGGGGTGTCATAGGAGGCCCTTGTCTTGGCATAATCCCTGTAAGATATTACCATTTGTATTCCAAAAACACATTCAAGTACGATAATTATTCGTCTTGACAGTTTCATCCTGTTTTTTTTTTCTTTTTCAGCCATTCATTGAAGTATTCAACTATCCTATGGTAGAAAGTTGTTCCGGTGGAAACACTGAGGTGTTTGTAAATGGTAGAGAACTCCACCAGAAAGATTTGAATATACTGTATACTAGAGGGTTGCGAACAGAAAGAAACAGATCATACATCATAGAGATCTCTGGAAGAATCATAGATGAGGAAACCAGAGAGGAACTTCCAAGCCTTGGCAAACTTGCTCCAAAGTGAGTATCCAAAATTCATTCCTCATCTGCATTTTCTTCTAACTGTGTTTTGATGTAAATTCAAGTTTCACTGATCCATGAAATTGAACAGCGTGGAGCGAGCAAAGCGTGGGTTTGGCATGAAACCTCAGTAAAAGCTGAAAATATAGCTTCTACTTCTTCATGTACAGTTTCTTGCTGCTTCAAGCTGTGAGCGAAAGTTGTTTGCCGTTGTGACTTCAAAATGGAAAAGAAGAAATAAAAGGAAAGAGAGAGATCAGAGAAGGGTCCTCATTGTTTAGAGTTATTTGCCATCTCCATTCTTTTGTTGTAAGTTGTAACTTGCAACTGTAAAATGTTGTAATTATAATAATGTTATACCGTATAAATTCGAAGTTAATTATGTAATAAATTTCATAAAATAATATTATGACAATTCTTTTAATTGAACTAGATCAAAATAATTTTATTAAATTTTAGTGCGAGAAATTGCAGAAAATTAATACATAAAATGATAAAATGTATATTGGATCACAATAGAAACAACCTATTTGTATAATTATAAAGATAAAGTTGCGTATATCTGATCCCATACCTATAATTTATTATAAGACTAAATATATTAGATATGTTATTGTTGTTGTTTCATAAAATAATAATAATTTTTTTTAAAAATACAAAGGTCAATTTTTCACAACCTATTATTTTAATATTATAATATTTCCATATAAATTTTTACAATGTGAGCCCAAGCCCAGTACTAAAATAATACCTCGGGAATTATGTCGCATACTGATGCTACATACATTCTTGTTCAATCTTTACTATATTAATCCATTCAAATTGTACAAGTTGCCATTATAGGTATTTGGATATTTTTCGTCCATTAGTGCGCTATTAGTGCGCTATTTTTAGTGCGCTGTATCATTTCTGGATAAAGTTAGGTGCTATTTTGTTTTGAGAAAGAACAAACGAACCACCTCAAAATACTCAAGTCATTAAAGATGTAATAAATTATCAGAAGAAGGCAAAAATTAGTCTGCTCAACAGCCAACCACCTCCATTTTTGCTCATTCTGTATTCTATGATCTTGCATCACTTGGAGAAATCCAATCTCATGTAACGCCACCACATTTACTTTCTTGGGTACTGCGTGACTCTTTGATTTCACTTCTCATTCAACTGATATATAGCGTGGGTCTCAGTGAGTGGAAGAGAAAAGCAAATAATTGAAAAATAAATGAAGCAATTGAGCAGGGATATCCGCAATCAAATATTCTCATCCGCGTTGGTGAGAATTGCTGCGTGTTTTTGTTTGGGAATGTAATCCAAACATTAGAACAGA
This sequence comes from Pinguicula moranensis, assembly GCA_028565015.1. Taxonomy (NCBI): domain Eukaryota; kingdom Viridiplantae; phylum Streptophyta; class Magnoliopsida; order Lamiales; family Lentibulariaceae; genus Pinguicula; species Pinguicula moranensis. The sequence goes on along the minus strand of JAOWBN010220595.1, from coordinate 81 downwards.
TCTAATATTGGATATATCGGTAACACATAAAATACGATAAATGTTATCTGTTTGCGGAAGCGTGATAGCTGGATCGAGTAT
>JAOWBN010220584.1:0-13235 GCA_028565015.1 Pinguicula moranensis | reverse complement strand
GCTAAGAAACACATAAGAAAATGGAAGAAGCAGGAGAATTTTGACATCCTAGCAATAGCGGAACCGTTTCAGATGGCACAACAAATGGATAGGTATGCGTATCTGTTTGGTCTGCCAAGGAAGTTTTCAAATGAAGAAGAAGGGGGAAGCTATGGATTTTCTGGGATGGTACAATAGATTTCGAAATAATTAGCAGCCATGAACAGGCGATCACAGGCAGATGGAAGCAAGGAGATACAGATTTAGTTGTGACTTTCGTATATGAAAAATGCTCACACATTAGAAGGAGAGCCCTCTGGACATATATGGAATCAGCCAAACCTGAGGGAGATCCGTGGATTGTTTTGGGGGATTTCAACGTGATCAGGTCCAACAGGGAAAGGCAGGGAGGTTTGAATAGGCCTGCCCTACCAATGATGGAATTCAATGATAGTATTCACTGTTGTGGCCTGATGGATCTGAGAACAAACGGGACACGTATGTCATGGTTCAATGGACACCTAGGACAAAGCCGTGCGTGGGCACAGTTGGACAGAGTCATGGTAAATGCTGGTTTTCTCCAATGGAAGGTTACTAGCCGGTTTTCTCTTATCCCCAGGAAGTCGTCGGATCATAGACCTATCTTAGTGAACATGGTAGTAGCTGATGTGAGCTATGGACGAAGGCAATTCAGGTTCCTAAATATGTGGACCTCAAGTGAGGAGTTCCTAGGTCTAGTCCAGACAGAATGGGAATCTGGCAACCGGGCTGTGGGTTTGGTGATGTTGGGATAGAAACTTAAACATATAAGAGTGGTACTCCAGAGATGGAACAAAGAGTCATTTGGAAGAACAGAACTACACATCAGTGAGCTAGAAGCTAAGCTTGAAAGGCTGGAAAATGATATGCAGATAAGACACTCAGATGTGATGGAGGCAGAGTTCGTGGCTACTAAAACGGAGTTACACAAATGGGAGGATAGGGAGATAAATAGGCTGGAGCAACAAACCAAAAAGGCATGGCTAATAGGAGGGGACAGGAACACTAGACTGTTCCATGCTGCAATAAGAGTGAACCAGCACAAGAAATGTATAGATCAGGTGTAGATGGCTGATGGGAACAGGCTGATTGGTGCACAAATAATTCGTGAAGCAGCAGTTCAACATTTTCAAACTCTGATGACAGATAGGGGACCAAGAATAGGATACTGCATGGAGGAGTTACAAAATCTGTGCTCTGAAAAGTTGACAGACAGGGAGAATGATCACATCAGGTCTATCCCATTGGTAGAGGAAGTTAAGGAGTCAGTCTGGTCCATCCCCAGCAACAGTGCTCCTGGGCCGGATGGGTTTGGGTCTGGTTTCTTTAAGGCTACATGGCAGATTAATGAGAGAGATCTAGTGGGGGCGGTCAGGGATTTCTATACAGGAACAGAGATCCCACGAATGTTTAAATCAAACACTATCACCCTGATAGCGAAGACTGAGAACCCCTCCTCATTTGACAATTTCAGGCCAATTAGTCTATGCACCGTAGTGTACAAAGTAATCTCAAAGATCTTGGCGCGCAGGATGGGGAAGGTAATAAACAGACTAGTGGCTGAAGAGCAGGGTGCTTTCCTACCTGGAAGGAGTATTATGGATAACATCACACTTGCACAGGAGATGATACATGCTTTCCATAAAAAACAGCAGGGTGGCAATGTGATTATCAAACTGGATATGGCCAAAGCGTATGATAAAATCCAGTGGGAATTTTTGGAAGATGTTCTACAAGCCAAAGGATTTTCCACTGCAGTCAGGCAACTTCTGATGCAATGTATAAAGAACCAATGGTTCTCAGTTCAGCTAAATGGGGTGGTAACCGGTTTCTTCCAATCTGCTAAAGGCCTAAGACAGGGAGACCCCTTGTCCCCATTTTTGTTTATTCTGGTACAGGACGTATTATCACATATGATTCTGCAAGCACAGAACACGGGCAGAATGGCAAGATACTATCACCCGGTTGGTAGTCCACTCATCACACATCTGATGTATGCAGATGATGTGTTGATCTTCACAAATGGGGGAGCAAGAACAGTGAGAGCACTAAAAAGAACATTGGACACATACTGCCAATGGTCAGGGCAGAGTTTATGCTGCGAGAAAACAGCTGTATACATGTCCAAACACATATCTAGGACTCGAAGGCATCAGATATTAGGCATCACAAGTTTTAGGGAAGGAGTTTTCCCTATGACCTACCTTGGTTCCCCACTCAGTGCTGGAAGATTGAGCAGGCAAATGGTGGAATTGTTGATGCTAAAAATCAGAAAGAAAAAATTGGCTGGATGGAAGGGAAACATTTTGTCACAGGGGGGGCGCTTGGTGCTGGTTAGACATGTCATGTGCAGCATGCCCATTCATGTGATGTCTGGACTTAAGATACCACACTATGCAATGAAGGAAATCCGGATGATGATGGCTAATTTCTTCTGGGGGGAAAGGAAAGGAAGGAAAAAACTGCATTGGAAGAGATGGGAAGCTCTCTGCAAGCCAGAAGGGGAGGGAGGACTTGGGGTGAGAGATTTGGCAGACGTGCAGAAGTCTTTGGGAATGAAGTTGTGTTACAAACTGCTAACTGAGGAGAGCTTATGGACTAGATTCTTGAAAGCGAAATACTGCAGAGACAGACATATCATGGAAAGACAATGTAAAAGCTCGGACTCAAGGCTATGGAAATTCATCATGGGGCTAAGAGATGAGGTGCTGGAGCAGGTTAAGATCAGATTGAAAGGAGGAAACTCTGATTTTTGGTATGACAAATGGCTTAATGCAGGATATCTGGCTAGCAGAGTACAAGTACAACCAGGAATGGCCAGGGTACAAGTTCAGGAGTTCACAACAGAGGGACAGTGGAATGAAGCAAAGCTAAGACAGGTCTTAGACTCGGAGCTGACCGCGGAAGTGTTGGCTATTAAGGCACCTGTGGCAGGAAATGAGAAAGACAATATTATTTGGATGCCAGAGACAGATGGCAGATTCACTATTAAATCAGCCTGGGATGTCATCAGGAATAGGGATCCGGAAATGGAAGCCAGGGATTGGATTTGGAACAAACACGTTCCAATAAAAATGTCAATTTGTGCCTGGAAGGCCTGGTTTCACTGCCTACCGACAGATGAGCAGCTGAGGAGGAAGGGGATCCCCTTGGCATCTATATGTCAATGCTGTAATCCAAGTCAAGAAGAATCCATTGATCACATCCTATCCTCTGGGATGGTGGCCTCAGCCCTGTGGCAGAAAGCGGCTCTGACTTTAGGCATTCCCCCTACTAATCCTGTGCGATGGAAAGATAGAGTCCTACAATGGATTCACAGTGCAAACAGGGCAGGTTTTAAAGGATTATTGTGTAAGATTTTCCCTGTCATACTAACATGGTGTCTATGGGTGAGCAGGTGCAGGGCTCGATTTGAAGAACAGTTCCAGACCGTGGACAACATATGGTTGGAGGTAAAGAACATTGTGGCTCCAATAACTGAATTATCTAACTGCAGGCTTTCTTTGCAGGTACAAGATGAGGAGGTCTTACAGCAGCTGAACATTAGAGTGGCAGGGAGAGCAAAGGGTCGCTTCAGAATGGTACGGTGGAAGAGGCCGCCTGCTGGGTGGGTCAAAGTAAATTCGGATGGTAGTTGCATTGGGAATCCAGGCCATTCCGGGGGTGGAGGAGTTATTAGAGATGACAAAGGAAACTTTCTAACAGCATACTCGATCTTTTTTGGGATGGGTACAAACAATAGCGCCGAGCTGAGAGCTGCGTCAGAAGGATTGAGGATTTGCAAAGAAAGAGGATGGAACCAGGTCATCCTGGAAACAGATTCCCTACTACTCACCAACTGGTTCAGACAGAACAAGGGTATACCCTGGTACCTGTGGGATTTCTGGGACTCCTTCAAGAAGGAGCAAGAAGGCAGCAGAATATCTATTAACCATCAACTACGAGAGGGAAATACGATAGCGGATGCATTGGCCAAAATGGGATCTGCTGGAAAAAACATCAGCTTCTGGAACTCTCAGCAGCTACCACGGTTTGCTAGAGGACAGTTGCGTCTGGATAGATGGGGATTGGCAAATATTCGGCTAGATTAGCTTCTGTATTAGGAGCAAAAGGGCGGAGGTTTTTTCACCCAGTAACAGAGATGTAAAGGCTCCCCCGGCCAGAAACGGGGGCACTTCAGATTTACTTAATGCAATAATGTTTATTTAAAAAAAAGATTCTCATACAAAAACGGAACTGGAACTTTTCGAATAAACGATGTTGTACAAACCCATAATGTACATGAAATACAGGGGATTTGAATTTCCAAATTATACCTGCAAACTAATGTACAGACTGCCTAGATAAATAGGAAGGAACATAAGAATGGAGAATGGTGCACTGGCATGTGGAGTAAAAAATGGATTTAGAAACAGCTATGTTTTGCATGTTCTCCATAAGCAATTTCAGGCATATACTGTGGTCGGATATACGAATACTGCTGAGGCTTTGGTTTTCAAAATTACCAGAACCAAGATCATTTGTTGGCAGAGGTAATTCGTTTGGGCTTGTTGATCCATCTTGGTTCTGCATATCATCTTCTGGTGCACCATCGCGGCCTCCCCCTCTATCATTTTTGTCACCCGAACTCTCACCAGCATCATTCTTTGGGAGGCTATGGACCATGTCAGGCCGAGCTTCAACGCCAACTCTTCTTAGATGAAGCTGTTACATGAGAGACATGAAGAAGCTAAAAAGAAAACTAAAGATACTAAAGTGATTACTAAGATAAAGTCATCGTCTTCATGTAACATTGAACTAGAAATACAACCTTCCAGCGGCGGAGCATACAAAAAGAAAAAGGATTAATATAAAAACGCAAGTATCTGGTCTACCTGAAGATGTAGATTCACTTCATCTGGCCGAGAAAGGAAAGGAAAATCGCCACCAGACTTGAGATATGCTCTTCTAGCACCAGGGTATCTTTCAGTCACTTGGTCTCTAAGTTGTCGGGGAGTAGCACAGAAATCATTTGTCTTTCGGCAAACAATTATTAAAACAAATAAAAGAAAGATCAGTGACAAAGGTAGATACTGAAGTCTGAAATCACCAAGTAGGAAGTTCTCAACCTAATTAGAAATAAATGTGGTAACTATTCATATTTGAAATGACACGGCTGGAAAGTGCTCAAATCATGTCGAAGATACCACGTAATCTCGCCGATGTGATTGGCATCAAAGAATATCAAGTAATCTAACCTTAATCTAATTTCATTCAAGATTTTTCTTTAAGTTGGGCATGAGTAGCAGCATATCAAAATACTGAACTTTGGGAAATGGTCTAGTCTCTACAATATCTATTTCATCTTTAATAGTTCAATGGCATGGATCAAACTGGAAAGAGAAACAAGAAAATTGAAAAACTGCAAGACAGAAAGAAACCACATGAAGGTGGAAAGAGCTAGGTCAAACTCTTTGGTAGTTTTTTGGCCAAATCAAATAAATTTGTCGGGGCAAAAATGTGTATTTTTGCACAGAAGTCATAATTGGTTGATTTCTCGTTAGAGTTGTAGATTCATGTTTTTTTTTAGGATTGAGTCATGTTGTAAGCTCTATATAGGAGAGATGCCCAGAAATAAAAATAAGCTTGTATTTATAAAAAAAAAAAAAGATTGTGTTCTTTCAGCTAGATTTAGGGTTCACAGATTAACCCTGCTAAATCGGAGGTTCTCTTACCGAGCCCCAGCTATTCTATATACCATCACCCAACATCGATCCAGGTAAAAATGGTAGCAGAGTCAGATTACGATCATGGGACCTATGGGTTATAGGCTAACAGGTCCCATAACCAGGTTGTGAGGAACTTTCTCTACTTTTTAAACAAGAAATCCAAAGAAGCTTTCAAGAACATAGTGCAATTTACAGAAGTATACAACATGACCAGAAATTGACTTTACAAAGAGTTTTACATGGCAACGATTATAAATTAGAGTTACTGCATTTTCGGACCTAATACGAGGGCCAATTGTAACACTTAGTTTCCTTGTTATCACTTATAGAAGTTACAAAGATTTAGAAATGAGAATTCATGCCAATGTACTTACGGAGGAGCTCCGTAAAGCTAGCAAGCACACACTAACAATATCTCTCCTTATAAAAGAGAAAAAATATCCAAAGTACAAATTGTATTTGTCATTTTCACGAATAAAATTAGCAATCTTAGAAGAGTAAACTTACATCCATGATAGTGATTAAAGAATCTGACAGCACAACAGGTCCAACTGATGCTGTCTCAACAGTCAAACTTAATCTGGATGCCAAGTCATCTCTGGACAGTGTTTCAACCTGCAGGGAAGTTGACATCTAAAAGATTGACAAGGGCAGTGCTCACCAAAAATAGCCTTCTCAAGATAAGCAAAGTACATGTTTTGAATTTTCCTTGATAAAGTGGAAAGGTAAATAAAATGAGCTCAATAACTTTAGCTGCACGGATGAACTTAATTGCGGATCGAGGCTTATGGACCTAATACAGAAGGCAGAAAAAAACTTATTTTGAAGTACTTCAGATGGAGAGAACAAGTTGCTCTGCAGGCAAGCATCCTCAACAAAAGAGTTCGTAGAGATCCATAGAGAACTCTCACCTGAGAAACGACAAAGTCAACAGAGTCGGCAATAAAAGGCTCATGAGGGCCATCACGTATTCCAGTTAGGACGTGACGCTTCAGCAGAAAGGAGGGTGCCCAACCTACACTGTCAATAATTGAGCTCACAATCAAAAGAATACCATACAAAGATGATGCATTATTCCATATTGAGTGCACCTCATTCGCAAGATGCAATGCTGGGAAATAAAATGTGTTGTATTCCTAAATTGAGACGAGTAAATACATTTGTTTAATTTTTCTGTCATTGTACAGGAATACTTGTGATCTTATATATCTGCCTACTTTTCTATTTTGGCAACCAGAACTTCTTCTCTTGATTCCTTTAAGATGCCAAAGCCTTTGTCAGACTTTATCTCAGGGTGAACCTTATGATTTGATAATCATGCCCCACTTCATAAGATGTTAAGAAAAACAAAATACAGTCACATAATGAAAGATTCAGTTTTATCAAATCTAAACTTAAACATTTGATACGTGTTGGTAAGATTTGAGCACTTCCCTCCAGTTATTTGATAGCTTCAAACTTTTAGTGTTGGATACCAAAATGAAACACTTCTATTTTTTTACCTAATATACCACCAAGTCTTCCAGATATGATTCCATAATATAAGTCAAATATACTTTTAACACACACACACACACACAGTCACACACCCCAAAAAATAAAATAAATAAACAAATAAAAAGAATTTGCTCCACCCACTGTGCATGTCATATATATCTCGCACATGAATGATATATTTATCTACTGAGATTAACTAAAGCTATGTTCTCTGAAAGCTGATTAAAATTTTCATCCATTTTTTTGTTTTGAATATACTAACACAACAAAATTTTATACGTACATATATAAATATATCTATCGATCTCTCAGAGAGAGAGAGAGCGAAGCCACAGTGAGTTGTGTTGGTAGGCTAATGTAGAAAAATTTACAACATTATTTTACTGATGAACCCAAACTTGAAAAGCATAAATAAAAATGGCAAAAGAACCAGAATAGATAGAATAATGGATAAGTTCAAAAAAACTAGTAACTCGTTGAGAGTGTTTACGAGAGCCAGTTTCTTATTTCCAACAATTCGAGGATGTGGAGTTGGCATTTCGATATCCTTATTCTAGTTTATTTGCCATGTGAATTTCATTTTCATTCTCGTGGATACAGAGCATGAAATGTCCTAAATAATGCTAGATGATTTGTTAAGTGACTAACCAAATATGTGATAACTTGTTCACCATTTTCCAGCCTAAGCAAGAAAAATGAAAAAATATATACACAAAATCACCAGTAGAACATACATGGGAGCCCAAGGCATCATTGCAGCGAAACTATTTGTTTCAATGTACGTGTTTGAGAGTACCAAAGATTTCACTCGCCGCGGCCGATGATGAGCAAAGAGTTGAGCCAGGAAGCCTCCTAAAGCTGTACCGTACAGATGCATCTGCAGAATACAAATCAATACAACTATAAAACACCAGTAACAGTTGGGGAAAATGCAATAGACAAAGCTATACTATATTTTGGGACCTTAGGAAAGAGTGAGGATGAGATAAATCATGACACAATACTTGCCACCTTACATATTTGATGGACCTACTAGATTCTGCTAAAGTATGTAGTATGATTTACAATGTATCATCATAAAAAAAATAGTGCAAGAATCAGGAATTTCGTATCTTTCCAGCAGTTATAATTCAGGTGATGCCTCACAGACTTTTGAAAGTTTATATTAAAAGAGTGCTTTCAACTTTCATGGATAACTATGGTATCAAAATCAGCATACTTTACCATTGCTCATCCTTAAATACTCTGCTTAAACTTGATCATGGAAAGGTTTTAAAATTGCATATGAACCAACAGTAACTCTCCATCCACTTAATTCATATGTTGATATAGCACAATCTAGAATAAACCAACACCTTCACTATTTCAAACTCCAACAGCAGCGACAGAGAGCTTCATTTTAAAGGTAACAGATATCATTTAACGATCAATGTTGTAAATATTCCAATCAATTTTCCCCATACAATTTTATTAGCAGTGCAGACCTCAAAACAAACAATAAGTGAATAATTAAGCTAACCACTAACAGTATCAGGAAAAAGAAACCAGATTTTATGATGCCTCATGAGAAAAATTAAATTGGAAGAGAATGAAATTCAGAGGCCAAGAGTTAAAAGTATAGCATGGAACTATGTTGAATGATTTTCCATGGGCGTTTGACATGAAGGAGAAGTGCTGGTTTTGCATTCTCTTTGACGGGTAAGGATTTAAAAAGTTGATAAAGAGGACCAAAAGAAGTTGAGCCACTTGTAGAATTAGTTACAGCAAACTTTCCAAGTTACAACTAAGATCTTTCACTCATAAAGCATGATCAGATATTAGGTGGACTATCATGTATACATGGAAAACATTGATGAGAATATCTTCCCACCAACCTTAGTACTCTGTGCACTGATTTTTCAACAACTTTTTCCATTGCAGTTGCAAATATAGCAAAAATGAAAAGTTGGCCAATCTAGTACAATAACTATTACATAGTCCCTTCATTGGCTATTCTGTATTTAATATTTTTTATTGTGACAAATGTCCTCTTAACTGTGTATTTCGTAAGATGGAAAGTGTGTTCATTAAATGTATAGCACCATTATAGCCAGTCGGGTTTTGCCTCTTATTTGAAAGAACTACAGAAATTCAAGTTGATTTTGTATGGAAAAAATGAAAAGGGGATGCCTTAGAGAATTAATGATAGAAGACCAGAACAGCTATGCAGCGACCAATCAAGCGCAGAATAACATGCAATGCAATACAGACAGGATAGATGGAATGGCGGAAATCATAAGTCTTTTGGTAAAGAATCTGGTCCATAATAGTATGAATTGTAAAAGCCAGAAGTATATCTTACATGATGAACATCAATAACATCCAAAAACTTCTCAAATGCTTGAATCCATTCACTGTAATTCCATGCACGAGGAATATCAACAGAAATGACGCGATAGCCCTGAAAACGGTATGAAAACAATTCCCTTATCAGTTCAAGTAGAAACTAACAGTATGATGTGGAAAAAGACAGGAATGAATAACCAATAAATTTTCTTATCATGAAAAAGAATTGCAATCAAATAAGAAATATGACTGTCTAAAATGGCAGAGGATGAAACACAATAACTAATTCACTCGATCCAGACTGAAACATATCTCCTGTGATCAAATTACAAATATCTTCATTGACAGCATTATAGCGCACAAGTTCAAGTCAATCTTGATAGACAGCATTATCCCGTACTAACTCAAGTTAGAAGCTTTAGGTGAATGGACAACTTGATCTAGGAAGAAGAATCATGTCGAAGGAGAGAAATCTAAAATGGCGGGACAGAAGGACAGCTTTCTCATATAATCTAACAGAAAGTGAATATGAAGGGGTCTGATGGATCTTAAACGTGCATTCATTTGCAATGTCTCGGTAATAAAATATGACAAGAAATTACAGAAATCTTGGTTAATGGCTTTATCTGGTAGAGCCTAGCAGTATGATGTGAAAGAAAACAAACATGAATGATTTTAACCATTTCTTGTGATTTTCCAAAGGAGTATGGGTGGAATATATTAATAAATGGTCAAAGGTAGAAACACAACTCTGTACCACATTCATGAGTCAAATGCAGATCCAGCCCGGTAAATCCCTGAATGAATGAGGTAGTAACTCTAGTAAAACCACATTCAAGATAAACATATGAAAGCATTGAACTATAAAGTATCAGATTATAACATAGAGATTGACCGCCAACATCCTAAGTGATCATAAATATGGACATACAGCTGTATCTCCTGAACATGCTGTATTAACTTTTCACAAAGAAGAAAGACTGGGTGATAATGGGATAGGAATTAGGATGTTATCATCAGTCCATTATTTGTTTTTATAATATAGAGTCCGACAAAATTGAACTTTTCTACGATTTACATACTGCAATGCCATGCAGACTATGAGTCCTGGCACAGATTAACCAAGTGCAAGTAAATTAGCAAATATGTGCCGAAGCATTAATTATCAATATAACCGTGCCCAAACGTGTGACCATCTGAGATTAAAAATAGAGAATCCCAAACTATTCACTCTGAGGATATTCTATTATTTACTTAGTTGCATGAATCATCTACACATGTATCCCAGACTTAGATTAGGACAAGAGACATATGTTGCTTTTATCCTCTGCACTCTAGGTCAAAAAGCAAATTTGTATTAGTTGTTTTTAATACCCATCTCACAGACTCGTTAGAATGTCCTTCAAGGTCAACATTATTTACCTGTAGATATAGAAATGAAACTATGTCACATTTAAATTGGAATCAACAATATTTTAATAGTTCTTTATCTTAAAATCGGGATGTCAAACCCAACATCCAGAAAACCCAAAACTGAGAACATAGAACACAGACAAAGCAAATATAAGTCATACTGTCGGAGAAATAGAACCTAGAAAGGATGAGATGCTCCAAAAAAATTGTATTCAATACATAAAAGTAATAAACCATACTACCTTTGTGGATAATGCCATAATTTGTTTGTAGTACACATCTGCAGTTCCGGTAATCCCAGGAAGGCATATTAGTGGGGGAACCACTTTGGGGCCAAAATCATAATACCTCCAGTGCTTTGATCCAATCTACAGTAAAATTATGGGAATCAGGTATCCAATTCTTATTATCTCATGCATCATATGGTCATAATGCAGATGCAAACTCGAGTAGCTAAAAAGAATTCAAAAAGGTAAGCAAAGGAAGACAGTATGAAGCATGTTTATATCTGTTTAAAATAGATACATTACACATGTCTCTGAATAAGGACACCTCAAACTTGAAATTCTAAGAATGAGAAGCTTTATTTTATTGATGATCGAGAAGTGAAGCCTGTTGGTGCCTTTTGGTCAGAACTTCATAAACCCTATATCTAAGTTAATTAACCAAAACATGGAATATGGTTTTTGATGCTTCGTACAATTTTAGTGGTGCATTTGATCATTTGGTGCCCATATAATTTCCCTCTGCTTTTCATCTTCATAATCATTTCAATGCCTCAATCTAATGATTAACGTAAAATCTTGACCGATTTTAATAGGTTTGGACCTAGGGGATTCACACATCCCTACAACCACTAGGTCAACGACCACTTGATCACCTTAGCAAGCTATTATCATTACATTTCCTCCCAGAACCTTATAGTTGATCTGGTACTACTTCAATGAGCCCAACCAAGTCGGCCTTCCCACCTAACTACCAGTCCATTATTCCATTCGAATTTGATATGAAATTGTTGGCAGAACCCAGTTGGAACATAAGGAATAAGATGCCATATTGTCCATTGACCACAACCAAAAATCTAAATCTCTAGAGCCTGTGTGATCATAAAAGAGGACAAATATATAAAGTAGAAAGCTCAATGTGGGTGTCATAGCTCAACTAAGACATTCAAAAAGAAGATTGTAAAAAGGCTAATGACTTTTAGGAATCAACTACCAGAACATGAATAGAAAGCTGAAAAGAGGAGGGCACGCCGAGTTCATCGATGACCCTAAAGAGCAAAACTTCATAATTAAAACTGCCAATACCAGAAGGGGATTGAGGAATTTTATTCAAAAGAAGGGCAAAAACCAGAGCTCACAGGAATCTTGTGAAGAGGTACATGAGACTTGAAATTGACATAATCCCCTGGCGCCGAAAATACGCCTTTCATTGCTGATATCAAGGCAGGCTCCGGCTGCTACACACCCGTGCAATTTCCAAGTTTACTAGACTCGTCCTGGCAGATCGTCAGAGGCTTAGCATTGCTCCTGCCATTTTCATGTAGCAATTTCTCATTTCAAGAAGTGTGTATAAACCAGGAATTTGGGAATGTCCTGAATCCTGATTGCCGACTTGCCGTGAGGCGTTGATCTCTGGTGATTTGACGAACGGCGGGTCGGAGAAGAAAGCAAAGGGTAGACCCCCTCGCTTGGTTTTGATAAATCAAGCGCTGTAAAAACAAATCAATCGAATTCATATTTTCTTACTGCGCTTCGTTCTTCTCACTGAGAATCAAAAAGAGAATTCCGGTTGAAGAAAAGGGAATCTATACGAGCCCAAAGTGCGGAAAATCTTTGGTATGGTATAGTAGAGATGGGCGTGGTGGGCCCGGCGGCCCGGGTCCAGATTTTGAACCCGGGCCCTTGGCCCTTCTCGGTGGCCTAATCGGTTACGGTTGACTCGGCTCGGCCCTCCGTGTCCCGTGCCAACTCTCCGGGATGCACCTGGTCCGACACGGTTAAGGTCGTCGGGTTGGGGTCGATGGATTTATTTTTTCAATTTTATAAATTTTTTTTTTATTTCGTATAACGAATATTATATTAAAAAATTATTTTTATAAATTTCGTAACCAAGTCTAAATTTATCAATCTTTTACCGAATTACAAATTTTATAAATGTAAGTTTATAAATAGTTGATATGTTTATATAAAACTTATAAATTTATAAGTTTATATAAATAGGGTTTATGTTTTATAGTTAGGGTTTAGTATTCATGTTTTTGGGTTTAGG